>JAUJEF010000379.1:0-39771 GCA_030444885.1 Citrus sp. QX-2021 | reverse complement strand
AACCACCCGAAGGCCGGGGCGCCAAGTTCGTCCAGAGGAAAAAGGCCACAAAAACGGGTGGGCTATAGCCTTGGGGGGTGGGGCTGGCCAACTTCGTCCGCCGGACTCGGAGTGGCGCGAGACTTTGCGAGCATCCTCCGTGTGACAAAAATAGGTCCCGGACACAGCCGCGCCCAAAAATAACCGCCCGAAGGCCGGGCCGCCAAGTTCGTCCAGCGGAAAAAGGCCACAAAAACGGGTGGGCTATAGCCTTGGGGGGTGGGGCTGGCCGACTTCGTCCACCGGACTCAGAATGGTGTGAGACTTTGTAAGCGGCCTCCGTGTGCCAAAAATAGGCCCCGGGCACAGCCGCGCCCAAAAATAACCGCCCGAAGGCCGGGGCACCAAGTTCGTCCAGCGGAAAAAGGCCACAAAAACGGGTGGGCTATAGCCTTGAGTGGTGGGGCAGGCCCACTTCGTGTGCCGGACTCGGAATGGTGCGAGACTTTGCGAGAGGCCTCCTTGTGCCAAAAATAGGCCCCGGTCACAGCCCCGCCCAAAAATAACCGCCCGAAGGCCGGGGCGCCAACTTCGTCCAGCGGAAAAAGGCCACAAAAACGGGTGGGCTATAGCCTTGGGGGGTGGGGCTGGCCAACTTCGTCCGCCGGACTCGGAATGGCGCGAGACTTTGCAAGCGGAATCCGTTTGCCAAAAATAGGCCCCGGACACATCCGCGCCCAAAAATAACCGCCCGAAGGCCGGGGCGCCAAGTTCGTCCAGCGGAAAAAAGCCACAAAAACGGGTGGGCTATAGCCATGGGGGGTGGGGCTGGCCAACTTCGTCCGCCGGACTCGGAATGGCGCGAGACTTTGCGAACGGCCTCCGTGTGCCAAAAATAGGCCACGGGCACAGCCGCGCCCAAAAATAACTGCCCGAAGGCCGGGGCGCTAACTTCGTCCAGTGGAATAAGGCCACAAAAACGGGTGGGCTACAGCCTTGGGGGGTGGGGCTGGCCAACTTCGTCCGCCGGACTCGGAATGCCGCGAGACTTTGCGAGCGGTCTCCTTGTGCCAAAAATAGGGCCCGGGCACAGCCGCGCCCAAAAATAACCGCCCGAAGGCCGGGGCGCCAAGTTCGTCCAGCGGAAAAAGGCCAAAAAAACGGGTCGGCTATAGCCTTGGTGGGTGGGGCTGGCCAACTTCGTCCGCCGGACTCGGAATGGCGCGAGACTTTGCGAGCGTCCTCCTTGTGCGCAAAAGGGCCACGGGCACAGCCGCGCCCAAAAATAACCGCCCGAAGGCCGGGGCGCCAACTTCGTCCAGCGGAAAAAGGCCACAAAAACGGGTGGGCTATAGCCTTGGGGGGTGGGGCTGGCCAACTTAGTCAGCCGGACTCGGAATGGCGTGAGACTTTGCGAGCGGCATCCGTTTGCCAAAAATAGGACCCGGACACATCCGCGCCCAAAAATAACCGCCCGAAGGCCGGGGCGCCAACTTCGTCCAGCGGAAAAAGGCCACAAAAACGGGTGGGCTATAGCCTTGGGGGGTGGGGCTGGCCAACAGATCCCGCCGGACTCGGAATGGCGCGAGACTTTGCGAGCGGCATCCGTTTGCCAAAAATCGGCCGCGGGCACAGCCGGGCCCAAAAATAACCACCCGAAGGCCGGGGCGCCAACTTCGTCCAGCGGAAAAATGCGACAAAAACGGGTGGGCTACAGCCTTGGGGGGTGGGGCTGGCCAACTTCGTCCGCCGGACTCGGAATGGAGCGAGACTTTGCGAGCGGCCTCCTTGTGCGAAAAATAGGCCCCGGGCACAGCCGCGCCCAAAAATAACCGCCCGAAGGCCGGGGCGCAAAGTTCTTCCAGCGGAAAAAGGCGACAAAAACGGGTGGGCTATAGCCTTGGGGGGTGGGGAACTTCGTCCGCCGGACTCGGAATGGAGCGAGACTTTGCGAGCGTCCTCCGTGTGACAAAAATAGGCCCCGGGCACAGCCGCTCCCAAAAATAACCGCCCGAAGGCCGGGGCGCAAAGTTCGTCCAGCGGAAAAAGGCCACAAAAACGGGTGGGCTATAGCCTTGTGGGGTGGTGCTGGCCAACTTCGTCCGCCGGACTCAAAGGGCGCGAGACTTTGCGAGGGGCCTCCGTGTACCAAAAATAGGCCACGGGCACAGACGCGGCCAACAATAACCGCCCGAAGGCCGGGGCGCCAATTTCGTCCAGCGGAAAAAGGCCACAAAAACGGGTGGGCTATATCCTTGGGGGGTGGGGCTGGCCAACATCGTCCGCCGGACTCGGAATGGCGAGAGACTTTGCGAGGGGCCTCCGTGTTATAAAAATAGGCCTCGGGCACAGCCGCGCCCAAAAATAACCGCCCGAAGGCCGGGGCGCCAAGTTCGTCCAGCGGAAAAAGGCCACAAAAACGGGTGGGCTATAGCCTTGGGGGGTGGTGCTGGCCAACTTCGTCCGCTGGGCTCGGAATGGCGCGAGACTTTGCGAGGGGCCTCCGTATACCAAAAATAGGCCGCGGGCACAGCCGCGCCCAAAAATAACTGCCCGAAGGCCGGGGCGCCAAGTACGTCCAGCGGAAAAAGGCCACAAAAACGGGTGGGCTATAGCCTTGGGGGGTGGGCTGGCCAACTTCGTCCGCCGGACTCGGAATGGCGCGAGACTTTGCAAGCGGCCTACGTGTGCCAAAAATAGGCCCCGGGCATAGCCGCGGCCAAAAATAACCGCCCGAAGGCCGGGGCGCCAAGTACGTCCAGCGGAAAAAGGCCACAAAAACGGGTGGGCTATTGCCTTGGGGGGTGGGCTGGCCAACTTCGTCCGCCGGACTCGGAATGGCGCGAGACTTTGCGAGCGGCCTCCGTGTGCCAAAAATAGGCACCGGGCACAGCAGCGGCCAAAAATAACCGCCCGCAGGCCGGGGCGCCAAGTTCGTCCATCGGAAAAATGCCACAAAAACGGGGTGGCTATTGGCGTGGGGGGGGGTGCTGGCCAACTTCGTCCGCCGGACACGGAATGGCGCGAGACTTTACGAGCGGCCTCGGTGTGCTTAAAACTAGGCCCCGGACACAGCCGCGACCAAAAATAACCGCCCGAAGGCCGGGCGCCAAGTTCGTCCAGCGGAAAATGGCCACAAAAACGGGTGGGCTATAGCCTTGGGGGTAGGGGCTGGCCCACGCCGTCCGCCGGACTCGGAATGGCGCGAGACTTTGCGAGCGGCCTCCGTGTGCTAAAAATAGGCCCCAGACACAGCCGCGGCCAAAAATAACCGCCCGAAGGCCGGGGCGCCAAGTTCGTCCAGCGGAAAAATGCCACAAAAACGGGTGGGCTATAGCCTTGGGGGGTGGGGCTGGCCAACTTCGTCCGCCGGACTCGGAATGGCGCGAGACTGTGCGAGCGGCCCTCCGTGTGCGAAAAATAGGCCCCGGGCACAGCCGCGCCCAAAAATAACCGCCCGAAGGCCGGGGCGCAAAGTTCTTCCAGCGGAAAAAGGCGACAAAAACGGGTGGGCTATAGCCTTGGGGGGTGGGGAACTTCGTCCGCCGGACTCGGAATGGAGCGAGACTTTGCGAGCGTCCTCCGTGTGACAAAAATAGGCCCCGGGCACAGCCGCTCCCAAAAATAACCGCCCGAAGGCCGGGGCGCAAAGTTCGTCCAGCGGAAAAAAGCCACAAAAACGGGTGGGCTATAGCCATGGGGGGTGGGGCTGGCCAACTTCGTCCGCCGGACTCGGAATGGCGCGAGACTTTGCGAGCGGCCTCCGTGTGCCAAAAATAAGCCGCGGGCACAGCCGCGCCCAAAATAACCGCCCGAAGTCTGGGGCGCTGAGTTAAATCCAACGGAAAAAGGCCACAAAAACGGGTGGACTATAGTCTTGGGGGGTGGTGTGGCCGACTTCGTCCGCCGGACTCGGAATGGAGCGAGACTTTGCGAGGCACCTCCTGTGCCAAAAATAGGCGGCGGGCACAGGCGCGCCCAAAATTAAACGCCCGAAGGCCGGGCCGCCAAGTTCGTCCAGCGGAAAAAGGCCACAAAAACGGGTGGGCTATAGCCTTGGGGGGTGGGGCTGGCCAACTTCGTCCGCCGGGCTCGGAATAGCGCGAGACTTTGCGAGGGGCCTCCGTGTGCCAAAAATAGGCCGCGGGCACAGCCACGCCCAAAAATAACCCCCCGAAGGCCGGGGCGCCAAGTTCGTCCAGCGGAAAAAGGCCACAAAAACGGGTGGGCTATAGCCTTGTGGGGTGGTGCTGGCCAACTTCGTCCGCCGGACTCAAATGGCGCGAGACTTTGCGAGGGGCCTCCGTGTACCAAAAATAGGCCACGGGCACAGACGCGCCCAACAATAACCGCCCGAAGGCCGGGGCGCCAATTTCGTCCAGCGGAAAAAGGCTACAAAAACGGGTGGGCTATAGCCTTGGGGGGTGGGGCTGGCCAACATAAATCCGCCCGGACTCGGAATGGCGTGAGACTTTGCGAGGGCCTCCGTGTGATAAAAATAGGCCGCGGGCACAGACGCTGCGTCCAAAATAACCGCCCGAAGGCCGGGCGCAAAGTTCGTCCAGCGGAAAAGTCCACCAAAAGCGGGTGGGCTATAGCCATGGGAGGTGGGGCTGGCCAACTTCGTCCGCCGGACTCGGAATGGCGCGAGACTTTGCGAGCGGCCTCCGTGTGCGAAAAATAAGCCGCGGGCACAGCCGCGCCCAAAAATAACCGCCCGAAGTCTGGGGCGCTGAGTTCGTCCAACGGAAAAAGGCCAAAAAAACGGGTGGACTATAGTCTTGGGGGGTGTGGAACTTCGTCCGCCGGACTCGGAATGGAGCGAGACTTTGCGAGGCACCTCCTGTGCCAAAAATAGGCGGCGGGCACAGGCGCGCCCAAAATTAAACGCCCGAAGGCCGGGCCGCCAAGTTCGTCCAGCGGAAAAAGGCCACAAAAACGGGTGGGCTATAGCCTTGGGGGGTGGGGCTGGCCGACTTCGTCCGCCGGGCTCGGAATAACGCGAGACTTTGCGAGGGGCCTCCGTGTGCCAAAAATAGGCCGCGGGCACATCCACGCCCAAAAATAACCCCCCGAAGGCCGGGGCGCCAAGTTCGTCCAGCGGAAAAAGGCCACAAAAACGGGTGGGCTATAGCCTTGTGCGTTGGTGCGGGCCACCTGCGCCCGCCGGACTCAAATGGCGCGAGACTTTGCGAGGGGCCTCCGTGTACCAAAAATAGGCCACGGGCACAGACGCGCCCAACAATAACCGCCCGAAGGCCGGGGCGCCAATTTCGTCCAGCGGAAAAAGGCCACAAAAACGGGTGGGCTATATCCTTGGGGGGTGGGGCTGGCCAACATCGTCCGCCGGACTCGGAATGGCGTGAGACTTTGCGAGGGGCCTCCGTGTGATAAAAATAGGCCGCGGGCACAGCCGCGCCCAAAAATAACCGCCCGAAGGCCGGGGCGCCAAGTTCGTCCAGCGGAAAAAGGCCACAAAAACGGGTGGGCTATAGCCTTGGGGGGTGGTGCTGGCCAACTTCGTCCGCTGGGCTCGGAATGGCGCGAGACTTTGCGAGGGGCCTCCGTATACCAAAAATAGACCGCGGGCACAGCCGCGCCCAAAAATAACTGCCCGAAGGCCGGGGCGCCAAGTACGTCCAGCGGAAAAAGGCCACAAAAAGGGGTGGGCTATAGCCTTGGGGGGTGGGCTGGCCAACTTCGTCCGCCGGACTCGGAATGGCGCGAGACTTTGCAAGCGGCCTACGTGTGCCAAAAATAGGCCCCGGGCATAGCCGCGGCCAAAAATAACCGCCCGAAGACCGGGGCGCCAAGTACGTCCAGCGGAAAAAGGCCACAAAAACGGGTGGGCTATTGCCTTGGGGGGTGGGCTGGCCAACTTCGTCCGCCGGACTCGGAATGGCGCGAGACTTTGCGAGCGGCCTCCGTGTGCCAAAAATAGGCCCCGGGCACAGCCGCGGCCAAAAATAACCGCCCGAAGGCCGGGGCGCCAAGTTCGTCCAGCGGAAAAAGGCCACAAAAACGGGTGGGCTATAGCCTTGGGGGGTGGTGCTGGCCAACTTCGTCCGCCGGACTCGGAATGGCGCGAGACTTTACGAGCGGCCTCGGTGTGCCAAAACTAGGCCCCGGACACAGCCGCGACCAAAAATAACCGCCCGAAGGCCGGGGCGCCAAGTTCGTCCAGCGGAAAATGGCCACAAAAACGGGTGGGCTATAGCCTTGGGGGGTGGGGCTGGCCCACTTCGTCCGCCGGACTCGGAATGGCGCGAGACTTTGCGAGCGGCCTCCGTGTGCTAAAAATAGGCCCCAGACACAGCCGCGGCCAAAAATAACCGCCCGAAGGCCGGGGCGCCAAGTTCGTCCAGCGGAAAAATGCCACAAAAACGGGTGGGCTATAGCCTTGGGGGGTGGGGCTGGCCAACTTCGTCCGCCGGACTCGGAATGGCGCGAGACTTTGCGAGCGGCCTCCGTGTGCGAAAAATAGGCCCCGGGCACAGCCGCGCCCAAAAATAACCGCCCGAAGGCCGGGGCGCAAAGTTCTTCCAGCGGAAAAAGGCGACAAAAACGGGTGGGCTATAGCCTTGGGGGGTGGGGAACTTCGTCCGCCGGACTCGGAATGGAGCGAGACTTTGCGAGCGTCCTCCGTGTGACAAAAATAGGCCCCGGGCACAGCCGCTCCCAAAAATAACCGCCCGAAGGCCGGGGCGCAAAGTTCGTCCAGCGGAAAAAAGCCACAAAAACGGGTGGGCTATAGCCATGGGGGAGGGGCTGGCCAACTTCGTCCGCCTCGGACTCGGAATGGCGCGAGACTTTGCAGCGGCCTCCGTGTGCCAAAAATAAGCCGCGGGCACAGCCGCGCCCAAAAATAACCGCCGAAGTCTGGGGCGCTGAGTTCGGCCCAACGGAAAAAGGCCACAAAAACGGGTGGACTATAGTCTTGGGGGGTGGTGTGGCCGACTTCGTCCGCCGGACTCGGAATGGAGCGAGACTTTGCGAGGCGCCTCCTGTGCCCAAAATAGGCGCCGGGCACACGCCCCCCCCAAAAAAAACGCCCGAAGGCCGGGCCGCCAAGTTCGGCCAGCGGAAAATGGCCACAAAAACGGGGGGGCTTTTGCCTTGGGGGGGGGGGCTGGCCAACTTCGTCCGCCGGGCTCGGAATAGCGCGAGACTTTGCGAGGGGCCTCCGTGTGCCAAAAATAGGCCACGGGCACATCCACGCCCAAAAATAACCCCCCGAAGGCCGGGGCGCCAAGTTCGTCCAGCGGAAAAAGGCCACAAAAACGGGTGGGCTATAGCCTTGGGGGGTGGGGCTGGCCAACATCGTCCGCGGACTCAAATGGCACGAGACTTTGCGAGGGCCTCCTTGTCCCAAAAATCGGCCACGGGCACAGACCCGCCCAACAATAACCCCCCGAAGGCCGGGGCGCCAAGTTCGTCCAGCGGAAAAAGGCCACAAAAACGGGTGGGCTATAGCCTTGGGGGGTGGGGCTGGCCAACATCGTCCACCGGACTCGGAATGGCGTGAGACTTTGCGAGGGGCCTCCGTGTGATAAAAATAGGCCGCGGGCACAGACGCGTCAAAATAACCGCCCGAAGGCCGGGGAAGCAAAAGTTCGTCCAGCGGAAAAAGGCCACAAAAACGGGTGGGCTATAGCCATGGGAGGTGGGGCTGGCCAACTTCGTCCGCCGGACTCGGAATGGCGCGAGACTTTGCGAGCGGCCTCCGTGTGCGAAAAATAAGCCGCGGACACAGCCGCGCCCAAAAATAACCGCCCGAAGTCTGGGGCGCTGAGTTCGTCCAACGGAAAAAGGCCAAAAAAACGGGTGGACTATAGTCTTGGGGGGTGTGGAACTTCGTCCGCCGGACTCGGAATGGAGCGAGACTTTGCAAGGCACCTCCTGTGCCAAAAATAGGCGGCGGGCACAGGCGCGCCCAAAATTAAACGCCCGAAGGCCGGGCCGCCAAGTTCGTCCAGCGGAAAAAGGCCACAAAAACGGGTGGGCTATAGCCTTGGGGGGTGGGGCTGGCCAACTTCGTCCGCCGGGCTCGGAATAGCGCGAGACTTTGCGAGGGGCCTCCGTGTGCCAAAAATAGGCCACGGGCACATCCACGCCCAAAAATAACCCCCCGAAGGCCGGGGCGCCAAGTTCGTCCAGCGGAAAAAGGCCACAAAAACGGGTGGGCTATAGCCTTGTGGGGTGGTGCTGGCCAACTTCGTCCGCCGGACTCAAATGGCACGAGACTTTGCGAGGGGCCTCCGTGTACCAAAAATAGGCCACGGGCACAGACGCGCCCAACAATAACCGCCCGAAGGCCGGGGCGCCAATTTCGTCCAGCGGAAAAAGGCTACAAAAACGGGTGGGCTATAGCCTTGGGGGGTGGGGCTGGCCAACATCGTCCACCGGACTCGGAATGGCGTGAGACTTTGCGAGGGGCCTCCGTGTGATAAAAATAGGCCGCGGGCACAGACGCGTCCAAAAATAACCGCCCGAAGGCCGGGGCGCAAAGTTCGTCCAGCGGAAAAAGGCCACAAAAACGGGTGGGCTATAGCCATGGGAGGTGGGGCTGGCCAACTTCGTCCGCCGGACTCGGAATGGCGCGAGACTTTGCGAGCGGCCTCCGTGTGCGAAAAATAAGCCGCGGACACAGCCGCGCCCAAAAATAACCGCCCGAAGTCTGGGGCGCTGAGTTCGTCCAACGGAAAAAGGCCAAAAAAACGGGTGGACTATAGTCTTGGGGGGTGTGGAACTTCGTCCGCCGGACTCGGAATGGAGCGAGACTTTGCAAGGCACCTCCTGTGCCAAAAATAGGCGGCGGGCACAGGCGCGCCCAAAATTAAACGCCCGAAGGCCGGGCCGCCAAGTTCGTCCAGCGGAAAAAGGCCACAAAAACGGGTGGGCTATAGCCTTGGGGGGTGGGGCTGGCCGACTTCGTCCGCCGGGCTCGGAATAACGCGAGACTTTGCGAGGGGCCTCCGTGTGCCAAAAATAGGCCGCGGGCACATCCACGCCCAAAAATAACCCCCCGAAGGCCGGGGCGCCAAGTTCGTCCAGCGGAAAAAGGCCACAAAAACGGGTGGGCTATAGCCTTGTGGGGTGGTGCTGGCCAACTTCGTCCGCCGGACTCAAATGGCGCGAGACTTTGCGAGGGGCCTCCGTGTACCAAAAATAGGCCACGGGCACAGACGCGCCCAACAATAACCGCCCGAAGGCCGGGGCGCCAATTTCGTCCAGCGGAAAAAGGCCACAAAAACGGGTGGGCTATAGCCTTGGGGGGTGGGGCTGGCCAACATCGTCCGCCGGACTCGGAATGGCGTGAGACTTTGCGAGGGGCCTCCGTGTGATAAAAATAGGCCGCGGGCACAGCCGCGCCCAAAAATAACCGCCCGAAGGCCGGGGCGCAAAGTTCGTCCAGCGGAAAAAGGCCACAAAAACGGGTGGGCTATAGCCTTGGGGGGTGGTGCTGGCCAACTTCGTCCGCCGGACTCAAATGGCGTGAGACTTTGCGAGGGGCCTCCATGTACCAAAAATAGGCCACGGGCACAGACGCGCCCAACAATAACCGCCCGAAGGCCGGGGCGCCAATTTCGTCCAGCGGAAAAAGGCCACAAAAACGGGTGGGCTATAGTCTTGGGGGGTGGGCTGGCCAACTTCGTCCGCCGGACTCGGAATGGCGCGAGACTTTGCAAGCGGCCTACATGTGCCAAAAATAGGCCCCGGGCATAGCCGCGGCCAAAAATAACCGCCCGAAGGCCGGGGCGCCAAGTACGTCCAGCGGAAAAAGGCCACAAAAACGGGTGGGCTATTGCCTTGGGGGGTGGGCTGGCCAACTTCGTCCGCCGGACTCGGAATGGCGTGAGACTTTGCGAGCGGCCTCCGTGTGCCAAAAATAGGCCCCGGGCACAGCCGCGGCCAAAAATAACCCCCCGAAGGCCGGGGCGCCAAGTTCTTCCAGCAGAAAAATGGCCAAAAAACGGGTGGGCTATAGCCTTGGGGGGAGGGGATGGCCAACTTCGTCCGCCGGACTCGGAATGGCGCGAGACTTTACGAGCGGCCTCGGTGTGCCAAAACTAGGCCCCGGACACAGCCGCGACCAAAAATAACCGCCCGAAGGCCGGGGCGCCAAGTTCGTCCAGCGGAAAATGGCCACAAAAACGGGTGGGCTATAGCCTTGGGGGGTGGGGCTGGCCCACTTCGTCCGCCGGACTCGGAATGGCGCGAGACTTTGCGAGCGGCCTCCGTGTGCCAAAAATAAGCCGCGGGCACAGCCGCGCCCAAAAATAACCGCCCGAAGTCTGGGGCGCTGAGTTCGTCCAACGGAAAAAGGCCACAAAAACGGGTGGACTATAGTCTTGGGGGGTGGTGTGGCCGACTTCGTCCGCCGGACTCGGAATGGAGCGAGACTTTGCGAGGCACCTCCTGTGCCAAAAATAGGCGGCGGGCACAGGCGCGCCCAAAATTAAACGCCCGAAGGCCGGGCCGCCAAGTTCGTCCAGCGGAAAAAGGCCACAAAAACGGGTGGGCTATAGCCTTGGGGGGTGGGGCTGGCCGACTTCGTCCGCCGGGCTCGGAATAGCGCGAGACTTTGCGAGGGGCCTCCGTGTGCCAAAAATAGGCCGCGGGCACATCCACGCCCAAAAATAACCCCCCGAAGGCCGGGGCGCCAAGTTCGTCCAGCGGAAAAAGGCCACAAAAACGGGTGGGCTATAGCCTTGTGGGGTGGTGCTGGCCAACTTCGTCCGCCGGACTCAAATGGCGCGAGACTTTGCGAGGGGCCTCCGTGTACCAAAAATAGGCCACGGGCACAGACGCGCCCAACAATAACCGCCCGAAGGCCGGGGCGCCAATTTCGTCCAGCGGAAAAAGGCCACAAAAACGGGTGGGCTATAGCCTTGGGGGGTGGGGCTGGCCAACATCGTCCGCCGGACTCGGAATGGCGTGAGACTTTGCGAGGGGCCTCCGTGTGATAAAAATAGGCCGCGGGCACAGCCGCGCCCAAAAATAACAGCCCGAAGGCCGGGGCGCCAAGTACGTCCAGCGGAAAAAGGCCACAAAAACGGGTGGGCTATAGCCTTGGGGGGTGGTGCTGGCCAACTTCGTCCGCTGGGCTCGGAATGGCGCGAGACTTTGCGAGGGGCCTCCGTCTACCAAAAATAGGCCGCGGGCACAGCCGCGCCCAAAAATAACTGCCCGAAGGCCGGGGCGCCAAGTACGTCCAGCGGAAAAAGGCCACAAAAACGGGTGGGCTATAGCCTTGGGGGGTGGTGCTGGCCAACTTCGTCCGCCGGACTCGGAATGGCGCGAGACTTTACGAGCGGCCTCGGTGTGCCAAAACTAGGCCCCGGACACAGCCGCGACCAAAAATAACCGCCCGAAGGCCGGGGCGCCAAGTTCGTCCAGCGGAAAATGGCCACAAAAACGGGTGGGCTATAGCCTTGGGGGGTGGGGCTGGGCCACTTCGTCCGCCGGACTCGGAATGGCGCGAGACTTTGCGAGCGGCCTCCGTGTGCTAAAAATAGGCCCCGGACACAGCCGCGGCCAAAAATAACCGCCCGAAGGCCGGGGCGCCAAGTTCGTCCAGCGGAAAAATGCCACAAAAACGGGTGGGCTATAGCCTTGGGGGGTGGGGCTGGCCAATTTCGTCCGCCGGACTCGGAATGGCGCGAGACTTTGCGAGCGCCCTCGGTGTGCCAAAAATAGGCCCCGGACACAGCCGCGCCCAAAAATAACCGCCCGAAGGCCGGGGCGCCAAGTTCGTCCAGCGGAAAATGGCCACAAAAACGGGTGGGCTATAGCCTTGGGGGTGGGGCTGGCCCACTTCGTCCGCCGGACTCGGAATGGCGCGAGACTTTGCGAGCGGCCTCCATGTGCCAAAAATAGGCCCCGGGCACAGCCGCGGCCAAAAATAACCGCCCGAAGGCCGGGGCGCCAAGTTCGTCCAGCGGAAAAATGCCACAAAAACGGGTGGGCTATAGCCTTGCGGGGTGGGGCTGGCCAAGTTCGTCCGCCGTACTCGGAATGGCGCGAGACTTTGCGAGCGGCCTCCGTGTGCCAAATATAGGCCCCTGGCACAGCCGCGCCGAAAAATAACCGCCCGAAGGCCAGGGCGCCAATTTCGTCCAGCGGAAAAAGGCCACAAAAACGGGCGGCCTATAGCCTTGGGGGGTGGGGCTGGCCAACTTCGTCCGCCGGACTCGGAATGCCGCGACATTGCATGCAGCGGCCTCCGTGTGCCAAAAATAGGCCTCGGGCACAGCCGCGACCAAAAATAACTGCCCGAAGGCCGGGGCGCCAAGTTCGTCCAGCGGAAAAAGGCCACAAAAACGGGTGGGCTATAGCCTTGGGGGGTGGGGCTGGCCAACTTCGTCCGCCGGACTCGGAATGGCGCGAGACTTTGCGAGCGGCCTCCGTGTACCAAAAATAGGCCCCGGGCACAGCCGCGCCCGAAAATAACCGCCCGAAGGCCGGGGCGCCATGTTCGTCCAGCGGAAAAAGGCCACAAAAACGGGTGGGCTATAGCCTTGGGGGGTGGGGCTGGCCAACTTCGTCCGCCGGACTCGGAATGGCGCGAGACTCTGCGAGCGGCCTCCGTGTGCCAAAAATAGGCCCCGGACACAGCCGCGCCCAAAAATAACCGCCCGAAGGCCGGGGCGCCATGTTCGTCCAGCGGAAAAAGGCCACAAAAACGGGTGGGCTATAGCCTTGGGGGGTGGGGCTGGCCAACTTCGTCGGCCGGACTCGGAATGGCGCGAGACTCTACGAGCGGCCTCCGTGTGCCAAAAATAGGCCCCGGGCACAGCCGCGCCCGAAAGTAATCGCCCGAAGTCCGGGGCGCCAAGTTCATCCAGCGGAAAAAAGCCACAAAAACAGGTGGGCTATAGCCTAGGGGGGTGGGGCTGGCCAAGTTCGTCCGCCGGACTCGGAATGGCGCGAGACTTTGCGAGCGGCCTCCGTGTGCCAAATATAGGCGCTGGGCACAGCCGTGCCCAAAAATAACCACCCGAAGGCCGGGGCGCCAAGTTCGTCGAGCGGAAAAAGGCCACAAAAACGGGCGGGCTATAGCCTTGGGGGGTGGGGCTGGGCAACTTCGTCCGCCGGACTCGGAATGGCGCGAGACTTTGCGAGCGGCCTCCGTGTGCCAAAAATAGGCCCCGGGCAAAGCCGCGCCCAAAAATAACCGCCCGAAGGCCGGGACGCCAAGTTCGTCCAACGGAAAAAGGCCACAAAAACGGGCGGCCTATAGCCTTGGGGGGTGGGGCTGGCCCACTTCGTCCGCCGGACTCGGAATGGTGCGAGACTTTTCGAGCGGCCTCCGTGTGCCAAAAATAGGCCCCGGGCACAGCCGCGCCCAAAAATAACAGCCCGAAGGCCGGGACGCCAAGTTCGTCCAACGGAAAAAGGCCACAAAAACGGGCGGCCTATAGCCTTGGGGGGTGAGGCTGGCCGACTTTGTCCGCCGGACTCGGAATGGTGCGAGACTTTGCGAGCGGCCTCCGTGTGCCAAAAATAGGCCCCGGGCACAGCCGTGCACAAAAATAACCGCCCGAAGGCCGGGGCGCCAAGCTCGTCCAGCGGAAAAAGGCCACAAAAACGGGTGGGCTATAGCCTTGGGGGGTGGGGAAAGCCAACTTCGTACGCCGGACTCGGAATGGAGCGAGACTGTGCGAGCGGCCTCCGTGTGCCAAAAATAGGCCCCGGGCACAGCCGCGCCCAAAAATAACTGCCCGAAGGCCGGGGCGCCAAGGTCGTCCAGCGGAAAAAGGCCACAAAAACGGGTGGGCTATAGCCTTGGGGGGTGGGGCTGGCCAACTTCGTCCGCCGGACTCGGAATGGCGCGAGACTTTGCGAGCAGTCTCAGTGTGTCAAAAATAGGCCCAGGCCACAGCCGCGCCCAAAAATAACCGCCCGAAGGCCGGGGCGCCATGTTCGTCCAGCGGAAAAAGGCCACAAAAACGGGTGGGCTATAGCCTAGGGGGGTGGGGCAGGCCAAGTTCGTCCGCCGGACTCGGAAGGGCGCGAGACTTTGCGAGCGGCCTCGGTGTGCCAAAAATAGGCCCCGGACACAGCCGTGCCCAAGAATAACCGCCCGAAGGCCGGGGCGCCAAGGTCGTCCAGCGGAAAAAGGCCACAAAAACGGATGGGCTATAGCCTTTGGGGGTGGGGCTGGCCAACTTCGTCCGCCGGACTCGGAATGGCGCGAGACTTTGCGAGCGGTGTCCGTGTGCCATAAAAAGGTCCCGGGCACAGCCGCGTCCAAAAATAACTGCCCGAAGGCCGGGGCGCCAAGTTCGTCCAGTGGAAAAAGGCCACAAAAACGGGTGGGCTATAGCCTTGGGGGGTGGGGCTGGCCAACTTCGTCCGCCGGACTCGGAATGGTGCGAGACTTTGCGAGCGGCCTCCGTGTGCCAAAAATAGGCCCCGGGCACAGCCGCGCCCAAAAATAACCGCCCGAAGGCCGGGGCACCAAGTTCGTCCAGCGGAAAAAGGCCACAAAAACGGGTGGGCTATAGCCTTGAGTGGTGGGGCAGGCCCACTTCGTGTGCCGGACTCGGAATGGTGCGAGACTGTGCGAGCGGCCTCCGTGTGCCAAAAATAGGCCCCGGGCACAGCTACGCCCAAAAAAACCGCCCGAAGGCCGGGGTACCAAGTTCGTCCAGCAAAAAAAGCCACAAAAACGGGTGGGCTATAGCCTTGGGGGGTGGGGCTGGCCAACTTCGTCCGCCGGACTCAGAATGGCGCGAGACTTTGCGAGCGGCCTCGGTGTGCCAAAAATAGGCCCCGGACACAGCCGCGCCCAAAAATAACCGCCCGAAGGCTGGGGCGCCAAGTTCGTCCAGCGGAAAATGGCCACAAAAACGGGTGGGCTACAGCCTTGGGGGGTGGGGCTGGCCAACTTCATCCGCCGGACTCGGAATGGCGCGAGACTTTGCGAGCGGCCTCCGTGTGCCAAAAATAGGCCCCGGGCACAGCCGCGCCCAAAAATAACCGCCCGAAGGCCGGGGTGCCAAGTTCGTCCAGCGAAAAAATGCCACAAAAACGGGTGGGCTATAGCCTTGGGGGGTGGGGCTGGCCCACTTTGTCCGCCGGACTCGGAATGGCGCGAGACTTTGCGAGTGGCTTCCGTGTACAAAAAATAGGCCCCGGGCACAGTCGTGCCCAAAAATAACCGCCCGAAGGCCGGGGAGCCATCTTCGTCCAGCGGAAAAAGGCCACAAAAACGGGTGGGCTATAGGCTTGGGGGGTGGGGTCGGCCAACTTCGTCCGCCGGACTCGGAATGGCGCGAGACTTTACGAGCGGCCTCGGTGTGCCAAAAATAGGCCCCGGACACAGCCGCGGCCAAAAATAACCGCCCGAAGGCCGGGGCGCCAAGTTCGTCCAGCGGAAAAATGCCACAAAAACGGGTGGGCTATAGCCTTGGGGGGTGGGGCTGGCCAACTACGTCCGCCGGACTCGGAATGGCGCGAGACTTTGCGAGGCGCCTGCGTATGCCAAAAATAGGCTCCGGACACAGCCGCGCCCAAAAATAACCGCCCGAAGACCGGGGCGCCAAGTTCGTCCAGCGGAAAATGGCCACAAAAACGGGTGGGCTATACCCTTGGGGGGTGGGGAACTTCGTCCGCCGAACTCGGAATGGCGCGAGACTTTGCGAGCGGCCTCCGTGTGCCAAAAATAGGACCCGGGCACAGCCGCGCCCAAAAATAACTGCCCGAAGGCCGGGGCGCCAAGTTCGTCCAGAGGAAAAAGGCCACAAAAACGGGTGGGCTATAGCCTTGGGGGATGGGGCTGGCCAACTTCGTCCGCCGGACTCGGAATGGCCCGAGGCTTTGCGAGCGGCCTCCGTGTGCCAAAAATAGGCCCCGGGCACAGCCGCGCCCAAAAATAACAGCCCGAAGGCCGGGACGCCAAGTTCGTCCAGCGGAAAAAGGCCTCAAAAACGGGCGGCCTATAGCCTTGGGGGGTGGGGCTGGCCCACTTCGTCCGCCGGACTCGGAATGGCGCGAGACATTGCGAGCGGCCTCCGTGTGCCAGAAATAGGCCCTGGGCAAAGCCGCGCCCAAAAATAACTGCCCGAAGTCCGGGGCGCCAAGTTCGTCCAGCGGAAAAAGGCCACAAAAACGGGTGGGCTATAGCCTTGGGGGGTGGGGCTGGCCGACTTCGTCCACCGGACTCGGAATGGTGCGAGACTTTGCGAGCGGCCTCCGTGTGCCAAAAATAGGCCCCGGGCTCAGCCGCGCCCAAAAATAACCACCCGAAGGCCGGGGCGCCAAGTTCGTCCAGCGGAAAAAGGCCACAAAAACGGGTGGGCTATAGCCTTGGGGGTGGGGCTGGCCAACTTCGTCCGCCGGAATCGGAATGGCGCGAGACTTTGCGAGCGGCCTCCGTGTTCAAAAAATAGGCCCCGGGCACAACCGCGCCCAAAAATAACCGCTCGAAGGACAGGGCGCCAAGTTCGTCCAGCGGAAAAAGGCCACAAAGGCTGGGGCGCCAAGTTCGTCCAGCGGAAGAAGGCCACAGAAACGGGTGGGCTATACCCTTGGGGGGTGGGGCTGACCAACTTCGTCCGCTGGACTCGGAATGGCGCAAGACTTTGCTAGCGGCCTCCGTGTGCCAAAAATAGGCACCGGGCACAGCCGCGCCCAAAAATAACCGCTCGAAGGCCGGGGCGACAAGTTCGTCCAGCGGAAAAAGGCCACAGAAACGGGTGGGCTATAGCCTTGGGGGGTGGGGCTGGCCAACTTCGTCTGCCGCACTCGGAATGGCGCGAGACTTTGCGAGCGGCTTCTGTGTGCCAAAAATAAGCCGCGGGCACAGCCGCACCCAAAAATAACCGCTCGAAGACCGGGGCGCCAAGTTCGTCCAGCGGAAAAAGGCCACAAAAACGGGTGGGCTATAGCCTTGGGGCTGGGGCTGGCCAACTCGTCCGCCGGACTCGGAATGGTACGAGACTTTGCGAGCGCCGCCGTGTGCAAAAATAGGCCCCGGGCACAGCTGCGCTGAAAATAACCGCCCGAAGGCCGGGGCGCCAAGTTCGTCCAGCGGAAAAAGGCCACAAAAACGGGTGGGCTATAGCCTTGGGGGTGGGGCTGGCCAACTTCGTCCGCCGGACTCGGAATGGCGCGAGACTTTGCGAGCGGCCTCCGTGAGCCAAAAATAGGCCCCGGCCACAGCCGCGCAAAAAAATAACCGCTCGAAGGCCGGGCGCCATGTTGGTCCAGCGGAAAAAGCCCACTAAACGGGGGGGGCTATCGCCTTGGGGGTGGGGCTGGCCAACTTCGTCCGCCGGACTCGGAATGGCGCGAGACTTTGCGAGCGGCCTCCGTGTTCCAAAAATAGGCCCCGGGCACAGCCGTGCTAAAAAATAACCGCCCGAAGGCCAGGGCGCCACCAACTTCGTCCGCCGGACTCGGAATGGTGAGAGACTTTTCGAGGGGCCTCCGTGTGCCAAAAATAGGCCGCGGGCACAGCCGCGCCCAAAAATAACCACCCGAGGCCGGGGCGCCAAGTTCGTCCAGCGGAAAAAGGCCACAAAAACGGGTGGGCTATAGCCTTGGGGGGTGGGGCTGTCCAACTTCGTCCGCCGGAATCGGAATGGCGCGAGACTTTGCGAGCGGCCTCCGTGTGCTAAAAATAGGCCCCGGGCACAGCCGCACCCAAAAATAACTGCCCGAAGGCCGGGGCGCCAAGTTGGTCCAGCGGAAACAGGCCACAAAAATGGGTGCGCTATAGCCTTGGGGGGTGGGGCTGGCCAACTTCATCCGCCGGACTCGGAATGGCGCGAGACTTTGCAAGCGGCATCCATTTTCCAAAAATAGGCCCCGGACACATCCGCGCCGAAAAATAACCGCCCGAAGGCCGGGGCGCCAAGTTCGTCCAGCGGAAAAAAGCCACAAAAACGGGTGGGCTATAGCCTTGGGGGGTGGGGCTGGCCCACTTCGTCCGCCGGACTTGGAATGGTGCGAGAATTTGGGAGGCGCCTCCGTGTAACAAAAATAGGCCGCGGGCACAGCCGCGCCCAAAAATACCCGCCCGAAGTCCACGGCAACAAGCTCGTCCAGCGGAAAAAGGCCTCAAAAACGGGTGGGCTATAGCCTCGGGGGGTGGGGCTGGCCAACTTCGTCCGCCGGACTCGGAATGGGGTGAGACTTTGCGAGTGGCCTCCGCGTACCAAAAATAGGCCACGGGCACAGCCGCGTCCAAACCCCCCAACGGAAAAATAGCCAAAAAACCGGTGGGCTATAGCCTTGGGGGGAGGGGCTGGCCAACTTCGTCCGCCGGAATCGGAATGGGTCGAGACTTTGCGAGCAGCCTCCGCGTGCCAAAAATAGGCCGCGGGCACAGCCGCACCCAAAAATAACCACCCGAAGGCCGGGGCGCGAAGTTCGTCCAGCGGAAAAATGGCCAAAAAACGGGTGGGCTATAGCCTTGGAGGGAGGAGCTGGCCCACTTCGTCCGCCGGACTCGGAATGGGACGTGACTTTGCGAGCAGACTCCGCGTGCCAAAAATAGGCCACGGGCACAGCCGCGCCCAAAAATAACTGCCCGAAAGCCGGGGCGCGAAGTTCGTCCAGCGGAAAAATGGCCAAAAAACGGGTGGGCTATAGCCTTGGGGGGAGGAGCTGGGCAACTTCGTCTGCCGGACTCGGAATGGGACAAGACTTTGCGAGCGGACTCCGCGTGCCAAAAATAAGCCGCGGGCACAGCCGTATTCAAAAATAACCGCCCGAAGGCCGGGGCGCCAAGTTCGTTCAGCGGAAAAATGGCCAAAAAACGGGTGGGCTATAGCCTTGGGGGGTGGGGCTGTCCAACTTCGTCCGCCGGAATCGGAATGGCGCGAGACTTTGCGAGCGGCCTCCGTGTGCCAAAAATAGGCCCCGGGCACAGCCGCACCCAAAAATAACTGCCCGAAGGCCGGGGCGCCAAGTTGGTCCAGCGGAAACAGGCCACAAAAATGGGTGCGCTATAGCCTTGGGGGGTGGGGCTGGCCAACTTCATCCGCCGGACTCGGAATGGCGAGAGACTTTTCGAGGGGCCTCCGTGTGCCAAAAATAGGCCGTGGGCACAGCCGCGCCCAAAAATAACCGGCCGAAGGCCGGGGCGCCAAGTTCGTCCAGCGGAAAAAGGCCACAAAAACGGGTGGGCTATAGCCTTGGGGGGTGGGGCTGGCCAACTTCGTCCGCCGGACTCGGAATGGCGCGAGACTTTGCGAGCGGCCTCCGTGTGCCAAAAATAGGCCCCGGGCACAGCCGCACCCAAAAATAACCGCCCGAAGGCCGGGGCGCCAAGTTGGTCCAGCGGAAACAGGCCACAAAAATGGGTGCGCTATAGCCTTGGGGGGTGGGGCTGGCCAACTTCGTCCGCCGGACTCGGAATGGTGCTAGACTTTGCGAGCGGGCTCTGTGAGCCATAAATAGGCCCCGGCCACAGCCGTGCCCAAAAATAACCGCCCGAAGGCCGGGGCGCCAAGTTCGTCCAACGGAAAAAGGCCACAAAAACGGGTGGGCTATAGCCTTGGGGGGTGGGGCTGGCCAACTTCGTCCGCGGGAATCGGAATGGAGCGAGACTTTCCGAACGACCTCCGTGAGACAAAAATAGGCCCCGGCCACAGCCGCGCCCAAAAATAACCGCCCGTAGGCCGGGGCGCCAAGTTCGTCCAGTGCAAAAAGGACACAAAAACGGGTGGGCTATAGCCTTGGGGGGTGGGACTGGCCAACTTCGTCCGCCGGACTCGGAATGGCGCGAGACTTTGCGAGCGGCCTCCATGTGCCAAAAATAGGCCCCGGGCACAGCCGCACCCAAAAATAACTGCCCGAAGGCCGGGGCGCCAAGTTCGTCCAGCGGAAAAAGGCCACAAAAATGGGTGCGCTATAGCCTTTGCGGGTGGGGCTGGCCAACTTCGTCCGCCGGACTCGGAATGGTGCGAGGCTTTGCGAACGGGCTCCGTGTGCCAAAAATAGGCCCTGGCTACAGCCGCGTCCAAAAATAACCACCCGAAGGCCGGGGCGCCAAGTTCGTCATGCGGAAAATGGCCACAAAAACGGGTGGGCTATAGCCTTGGGGGGTGGGGCTGGCCAACTTCGTCCACCGGACTCGGAATGGCGCGAGACATTGCGAGCGGCCTCCGTGTGACAAAAATAGGCCCCAGGCACAGCCACACCAAAAAATAACCGCCCGAAGGCCGGGGCGCCAATTTCGTCCTGCGTAAAAAGGCCACAAAAACGGGTGGGCTATAGCCTTGGGCGTGGGGCTGGCCAACTTCGTCCGCCGGACTCGGAATGGTGCGAGACTTTGCGAGCGGCCTCCGTTTTCTAAAAATAGGCCCCGGACACAGCCGTGCTAAAAAATAACCACCCGAAGGCCGGGGCGCCAAGTTCGTCCAGCGGAAAAAGGACACAAAAACGGGTGGGCTATAGCCTTGGGGGGCGGGGCTGGCCAACTTCGTCCGCCGGACTAGAATGGCGCGAGACTTTACGAGGGGCCTCCGTGTACCAAAAATTGGCCGCGGGCACAGCCGCGCCCAAAAATAACCGCCAGATGGCCGGGGCGCCAAGTTCATCCAGCAGAAAAAGGCCACAAAAACGGGTGGGCTATAGCCTTGGGGGGTGGGGCTGGCCAACGTCGTCTGCCGGACCCATAATGGTGCGAGACTTTGCGACGGGCCTCCGTGTGACAAAAATAGGCCGCGGGCACAGCCGCGTCCAAAAATAACCACCCGAAGGCCGGGGCGCCAAGTTCGTCATGCGGAAAATGGCCACAAAAACGGGTGGGCTATAGCCTTGGGGGGTGGGGCTGGCCAACTTCGTCCGCCGGACTCGGAATGGCGCGAGACTTTGCGAGCGGGCTCCGTGAGCCAAAAATAGGCCCCGGCCACAGCCGCGCCGAAAAATAACCGCCCGAAGGCCGGGGCGCCAAGTTCGTCCAGCGGAAAAAGGCCACAAAAACGGGTGGGCTATAGCCTTGGGGGTGGGGCTGGCCAACTTCGTCCGCCGGACTCGGAATGGCGAGAGACTTTTCGAGGGGCCTCCGTGTGCCAAAAATAGGCCGTGGGCACAGCCACGCCCAAAAATAACCGCCCGAAGGCCGGGGCGCCAAGTTCGTCCAGCGGAAAAAGGCCACAAAAACGGGTGGGCTATAGCCTTGGGGGGTGGGGCTGGCCAACTTCGTCCGCCGGACTCGGAATGGCGCGAGACATTGCGAGCGGCCTCCGTGTGACAAAAATAGGCCCTAGGCACAGCCGCACCAAAAAATAACCGCCCGAAGGCCGGGGCGCCCAGTTCGTCCAGCGGAAAAAGGCCACAAAAACGGGTGGGCTATAGCCTTGGGGGGTGGGGCTGGCCAACTTCGTCCGCCGGAATCGGAATGGAGCGAGACTTTCCGAACGACCTCCGTGAGCCAAAAATAGGCCCCGGCCACAGCCGCGCCCAAAAATAACAGCCCGAAGGCCGGGGCGCCAAGTTCGTCCAGCGGAAAAAGGACACAAAAACGGGTGGGCTATAGCCTTGGGGGGCGGGGCTGGCCAACTTCGTCCGCCGGACTAGAATGGCGCGAGACTTTACGAGGGGCCTCCGTGTACCAAACATTGGCCGCGGGCACAGCCGCGCCCAAAAATAACCGCCAGATGGCCGGGGCGCCAAGTTCATCCAGCAGAAAAAGGCCACAAAAACGGGTGGGCTATAGCCTTGGGGGGTCGGGCCGGCCAACGTCGTCTGCCGGACCCATAATGGTGCGAGACTTTGCGACGGGCCTCCGTGTGACAAAAATAGGCCGCGGGCACAGCCGCGTCCAAAAATAACCACCCGAAGGCCGGGGCGCCAAGTTCGTCATGCGGAAAATGGCCACAAAAACGGGTGGGCTATAGCCTTGGGGGGTGGGGCTGGCCAACTTCGTCCGCCGGACTCGGAATGGCGCGAGACTTTGCGAGCGGGCTCCGTGAGCCAAAAATAGGCCCCGGCCACAGCCGCGCCGAAAAATAACCGCCCGAAGGCCGGGGCGCCAAGTTCGTCCAGCGGAAAAAGGCCACAAAAACGGGTGGGCTATAGCCTTGGGGGTGGGGCTGGCCAACTTCGTCCGCCGGACTCGGAATGGCGCGAGACTTTGCGAGCGTCCTCCGTGTTCAAAAAATAGGCCCCGGGCACAGCCGCGCCCAAAAATAACCGCTCGAAGGACAGGGCGCCAAGTTCGTCCAGCGGAAAAAGGCCACGAAGGCCGGGGCGCCAAGTTCGTCCAGCGGAAGAAGGCCACAGAAACGGGTGGGCTATACCCTTGGGGGGTGGGGCTGACCAACTTCGTCCGCTGGACTCGGAATGGCGCAAGACTTTGCGAGCGGCCTCCGTGTGCCAAAAATAGGCACCGGGCACAGCCGCGCCCAAAAATAACCGCTCGAAGGCCGGGGCGCCAAGTTCGTCCAGCGGAAAAAGGCCACAGAAACGGGTGGGCTATAGCCTTGGGGGGTGGGGCTGCCCAACTTCGTCTGCCGCACTCGGAATGGCGCGAGACTTTGCGAGCGGCTTCTGTGTGCCAAAAATAGGCCCCGGGCACAGCCGCGCCCAAAAATAACCGCTCGAAGACCGGGGCGCCAAGTTCGTCCAGCGGAAAAAGGCCACAAAAACGGGTGGGCTATAGCCTTGGGGGGTGGGGCTGGCCAACTTCGTCCGCCGGACTCGGAATGGCACGAGACTTTGCGAGCGGCCGCCGTGTGCCAAAAATAGGCCCCGGGCACAGCCGCGCCAAAAAATAACCGCCCGAAGGCTGGGGCGCCAAGTTCGTCCAGCGGAAAAAGGCCACAAAAACGGGTGGGCTATAGCCTTGGGGGGTGGGGCTGGCCAACTTCGTCCGCCGGACTCGGAATGGCGCGAGACTTTGCGAGCGGGCTCCGTGAGCCAAAAATAGGCCCCGGCCACAGCCGCGCCGAAAAATAACCGCCCGAAGGCCGGGGCGCCAAGTTCGTCTGGCGGAAAAAGGCCACAAAAACGGGTGGGCTATAGCCTTGGGGGTGGGGCTGGCCAACTTCGTCCGCCGGACTCGGAATAGCGCGAGACTTTGCGAGCGGCCTCCGTGTTCAAAAAATAGGCCCCGGGCACAGCCGCGCCCAAAAATAACCGCTCGAAGGACAGGGCGCCAAGTTCGTCCAGCGGAAAAAGGCCACGAAGGCCGGGGCGCCAAGTTCGTCCAGCGGAAGAAGGCCACAGAAACGGGTGGGCTATACCCTTGGGGGGTGGGGCTGGCCAACTTCGTCCGCCGGACTCGGAATGGCGCGAGACTTTGCGAGGCACCTCCGTGTGCCAAAAATAGGCACCGGCACAGCCGCGCCCCAAAATAACCGCTCGAAGGCCGGGCGCCAAGTTCGGCCCAGCGGAAAAAGGCCACAGAAACGGGTGGGCTATAGCCTTGGGGGTGGGGCTGCCCAACTCTGCGTCGCCGCACTCGGAATGGCGCGAGACTTTGCGAGCGGCTTCTGTGTGCCAAAAATAGGCCCCGGGCACAGCCGCGCCCAAAAATAACCGCTCGAAGACCGGGGCGCCAAGTTCGTCCAGCGGAAAAAGGCCACAAAAACGGGTGGGCTATAGCCTTGGGGGGTGGGGCTGGCCAACTTCGTCCGCCGGACTCGGAATGGCACGAGACTTTGCGAGCGGCCGCCGTGTGCCAAAAATAGGCCCCGGGCACAGCCGCGCCAAAAAATAACCGCCCGAAGGCTGGGACGCCAAGTTCGTCCAGCGGAAAAAGGCCACAAAAACGGGTGGGCTATAGCCTTGGGGGGTGGGGCTGGCCAACTTCGTCCGCCGGACTCGGAATGGCGCGAGACTTTGCGAGCGGCCTCCGTGATCAAAAAATAGGCCCGGCCACAGCCGCGCGAAAAATAACCGCCCGAAGGCCGGGCGCCAAGTTCGTCTCAGCGGAAAAAGGCCACAAAAACGGGTGGGCTATAGCCTTGGGGGTGGGGCTGGCCAACTTCGTCCGCCGGACTCGGAATAGCGCGAGACTTTGCGAGCGGCCTCCGTGTTCAAAAAATAGGCCCCGGGCACAGCCGCGCCCAAAAATAACCGCTCGAAGGACAGGGCGCCAAGTTCGTCCAGCGGAAAAAGGCCACGAAGGCCGGGGCGCCAAGTTCGTCCAGCGGAAGAAGGCCACAGAAACGGGTGGGCTATACCCTTGGGGGGTGGGGCTGGCCATCTTCGTCCGCTGGACTCGGAATGGCGCAAGACTTTGCGAGTGGGCTCCGTGAGCCAAAAATAGGCCCCGGCCACAGCCGCGCCGAAAAATAACCACCCGAAGGCCGGGGCGCCAAGTTCGTCCAGTGGAAAAAGGCCACAAAAACGGGTGGGCTATAGCCTTGGGGGTGGGGCTGGCCAACTTCGTCCGCCGGACTCGGAATGGCGCGAGACTTTGCGAGCAGCCTCCGTGTTCCAAAAATAGGCCCCGGGCACAGCCGTGCTAAAAAATAACCGCCCGAAGGCCGGGGCGCCAAGTTCTTCCAGCGGAAAAAGGCCACAAAAACGGGTGGGCAATAGCCTTGGGGGGTGGGGCTGGCCAACTTCGTCCGCCGGACTCGGAATGGCGAGAGACTTTTCGAGGGGCCTCCGTGTGCCAAAAATAGGCCGCGGGCACAGCCGCACCCAAAAATAACAACACCAAAGGCCGGGGCGCCAAGTTCGTCCAGCGGAAAAAGGCCACAAAAACGGGTGGGCTATAGCCTTGGGGGGTGGGGCTGGCCAACTTCGTCCGCCGGACTCGGAATGGCGCGAGACTTTGCGAGCGGCCTCCGTGTGCCAAAAATAGGCCGAGGGCACAGCCGCACCCAAAAATAACTGCCCGAAGGCCGGGGCGCCAAGTTGGTCCAGCGGAAACAGGGCACAAAAATGGGTGCGCTATAGCCTTGGGGGGTGGGGCTGGCCAACTTCGTCCGCCGGACTCGGAATGGCGCGAGACTTTGCGAGCGGGCTCTGTGAGCCATAAATAGGCCCCGGCCACAACCGTGCCCAAAAATAACCGCCCGAAGGCCGGGGCGCCAAGTTCGTCCAGCGGAAAAAGGCCACAAAAACGGGTGGGCTATAGCCTTGGGCGTGGGGCTGGCCAACTTCGTCCGCCGGAATCGGAATGGAGCGAGACTTTCCGAACGACCTCCGTGAGCCAAAAATAGGCCCCGGCCACAGCCGCGCCCAAAAATAACAGCCCGAAGGCCGGGGCGCCAAGTTCGTCCAGCGGAAAAAGGACACAAAAACGGGTGGGCTATAGCCTTGGGGGGCGGGGCTGGCCAACTTCGTCCGCCGGACTAGAATGGCGCGAGACTTTACGAGGAGCCTCCGTGTACCAAAAATTGGCCACGGGCACAGTCGCGCCCAAAAATAACCGCCAGATGGCCGGGGCGCCAAGTTCATCCAGCAGAAAAAGGCCACAAAAACGGGTGGGCTATAGCCTTGGGGGTGGGGCTGGCCAACTTCGTCCGCCGGACTCGGAATGGCGCGAGACTTTGCGAGCGGCCTCCGTGTTCCAAAAATAGGCCCCGGGCACAGCCGTGCTAAAAAATAACCGCCCGAAGGCCGGGGCGCCAAGTTCGTCCAGCGGAAAAAGGCCACAAAAACGGGTGGGCAATAGCCTTGGGGGGTGGGGCTGGCCAACTTCGTCCGCCGGACTCGGAATGGCGAGAGACTTTTCGAGGGGCCTCCGTGTGCCAAAAATAGGCCGCGGGCACAGCCGCGCCCAAAAATAACCGTCCGAAGGCCGGGGCGCCAAGTTCGTCCAGCGGAAAAAGGCCACAAAATCGGGTGGGCTATAGCCTTGGGGGGTGGGGCTGGCCAACTTCGTCCGCCGGACTCGGAATGGCGCGAGACTTTGCGAGCGGCCTCCGTGTGCCAAAAATAGGCCGAGGGCACAGCCGCACCCAAAAATAACCACCCGAAGGCCGGGGCGCCAAGTTGGTCCAGCGGAAACAGGCCACAAAAATGGGTGCGCTATAGCCTTGGGGGGTGGGGCTGGCCAACTTCGTCCGCCGGACTCGGAATGGCGAGAGACTTTTCGAGGGGCCTCCGTGTGCCAAAAATAGGCCGCGGGCACAGCCGCGCCCAAAAATAACCGTCCGAAGGCCGGGGCGCCAAGTTCGTCCAGCGGAAAAAGGCCACAAAAACGGGTGGGCTATAGCCTTGGGGGGTGGGGCTGGCCAACTTCGTCCGCCGGACTCGGAATGGCGCGAGACTTTGCGAGCGGCCTCCGTGTGCCAAAAATAGGCCGAGGGCACAGCCGCACCCAAAAATAACCACCCGAAGGCCGGGGCGCCAAGTTGGTCCAGCGGAAACAGGCCACAAAAATGGGTGCGCTATAGCCTTGGGGGGTGGGGCTGGCCAACTTCGTCCGCCGGACTCGGAATGGCGCGAGACTTTGCGAGCGGGCTCTGTGAGCCATAAATAGGCCCCGGCCACAACCGTGCCAAAAAATAACCGCCCGAAGGCCGGGGCGCCAAGTTCGTCCAGCGGAAAAAGGCCACAAAAACGGGTGGGCTATAGCCTTGGGGGGTGGGGCTGGCCAACTTCGTCCGCCGGAATCGGAATGGAGCGAGACTTTCCGAACGACCTCCGTGAGCCAAAAATAGGCTCCGGCCACAGCTGCGCCCAAAAATAACCGCCCGAAGGCCGGGGCGCCAAGTTCGTCCAGCGGAAAAAGGACACAAAAACGGGTGGGCTATAGCCTTGGGGGGTGGGACTGGCCAACTTCGTCCGCCGGACTCGGAATGGCGCGAGACTTTGCGAGCGGCCTCCATGTGCCAAAAATAGGCCCCGGGCACAGTCGCACCCAAAAATAACTTCCCGAAGGCCGGGGCGCCAAGTTGGTCCAGCGGAAAAAGGCCACAAAAATGGGTGCGCTATAGCCTTGGGGGGTGGGGCTGGCCAACTTCGTCCGCCGGACTCGGAATGGCGTGAGGCTTTGCGAGCGGGCTCCGTGTGCCAAAAATAGGCCCTGGCCACAGCCGCGCCCAAAAATAACCACCCGAAGGCCGGGGCGCCAAGTTCGTCATGCGGAAAATGGCCACAAAAACGGGTGGGCTATAGCCTTGGGGGGTGGGGCTGGCCAACTTCGTCCGCCGGAATCGGAATGGCGCGAGACTTTGCGAGCGGCCTCCGTGTGACAAAAATAGGCCCCAGGCACAGCCGCACCAAAAAATAACCGCCCGAAGGCCGGGGCGCCAAGTTCGTCCAGCGTAAAAAGGCCACAAAAACGGGTGGGCTATAGCCTTGGGCGTGGGGCTGGCCAACTTCGTCCGCCGGACTCGGAATGGCGCGAGACTTTGCGAGCGGCCTCCGTGTTCCAAAAATAGGCCCCGGACACAGCCGTGCCAAAAAAAAACCCCCCGAAGGCCGGGGCGCCAAGTTCGTCCAGCGGAAAAAGGCCACAAAAACGGGTGGGCTATAGCCTTGGGGGGCGGGGCTGGCCCACTTCGTCCGCCGGACTAGAATGGCGCGAGACTTTACGAGGGGCCTCCGTGTACCAAAAATTGGCCGCAGGCACAGCCGCGCCCAAAAATAACCGCCCGAAGGCCGGGGCGCCAAGTTCGTCATGCGGAAAATGGCCACAAAAACGGGTGGGCTATAGCCTTGGGGGGTGGGGCTGGCCAACTTCGTCCGCCGGACTCGGAATGGCGCGAGACTTTGCGAGGGGCCTACGTGCGACAAAAATAGGCCGCGGGCACAGCCGCGCCCAAAAGTAACCACCTGAAGGCCGGGGCGCCAAGTTCGTCATGCGGAAAATGGCCACAAAAACGGGTGGGCTATAGCCTTGGGGGGTGGGGCTGGCCAACTTCGTCCGCCGGACTCGGACTGGCGTGAGACTTTGCGAGCGGCCTTTGTCTGCAAAAAATAGGCCCCCGGCACAGCCGCACCGAAAAATAACCGCCCGAAGGCTGGGGCGCCAAGTTCGTCCATCGGAAAAAGGCAACAAAAACGGGTGGGCTATAGCCTTGGGGGGTGGGGCTGGCCAACTACGTCCGCCGGACTGGGAATGGCGCGAGACTTTGCGAGGGGCATCCGTGTGCCAAAAATAGGCCACGGGCACAGCCGCGCCCAAAAATAACCGCCCGAAGGCCGGGGCACCAACTTCGTCTAGCGGAAAAAGGCCACAAAATCAAGCGGGCTATAGCGTTGGGGGGTGGGGCTAACCGACTTCGTGCGCCGGACACTGAATGTCTCGATACTTTTCGAGCGGCATCCGTGTGCAAAAAATAGGCCACGGGCACAGCCGCGCCCAAAAATAACCGCCCGAAGGCCGGGCGCCAAGTTCCTCCAGCAGAAAAAGGCCACAAAAGCGGGTGGGCTATAGCCTTGGGGGGTGGGGCTAGCCAACTTCGTCAGCCGGACTCGGAATGGGGCGAGACTTTGCGAGCAGTCTCCGTGTGCCAAAAATAGGCCCCGGGCACAGCCGCGCCCAAAATTAACCGCCCGAAGGCCGGGGCGCCAAGTTCGTCCAGAGGAAATAGGCCACAAAAACGGGTGAGCTATAGCCTTGGGGGGGAGGGCTGGCCAACGTCGTCTGCCGGACTCGGAATGGAGCGAGACTTTGCGAGGGGCCTACGTACGACAAAAATAGGCCGCGGCCACAGCCGCGCCCAAAAATAACCACCTGAAGGCCGGGGCGCCAAGTTCGTCATGCGGAAAATGGCCACAAAAACGGGTGGGCTATAGCCTTGGGGGGTGGGGCTGGCCAACTTCGTCCGCCGGACTCGGAATGGCGCGAGACTGTGCGAGTAGCCTCCATGTGCCAAAAATAGGCCCCGTGCACAGCCGCGCCCAAAAATAACCGCCCGAAGGCCGGGGCGCCAAGTTCGTCCAGAGGAAATAGGCCACAAAAACGGGTGGGCTATAGCCTTGGGGGGTGGGGCTGGCCAACTTCGTCCGCCGGACTCGGAATGGCGCGAAACTTTACGAGCGGGTTCCGTGTGCCAAAAACAGGCCCCGGTCACAGCCGTGCCCAAAAATAACCTCCCGAAGGCCGGGGCGCCAAGTTCGTCCAGCGGAAAAAGGCCACAAAATCGGGTGGGCTATAGCCTTGGGGAGTGGGGCTGGCCAACTTCGTCCGCCGGACTCGGACTGGCGTGAGACTTTGCGAGCGGCCTCCGTGTGCCGAAAATAGGCCCCGGGCACAGCCGCGCCCAAAAATAACTGCCCGAAGGCCGGGGCGCCAAGTTCGTCCAGCGGAAAAAGGCCACAAAAACGGGTGGGCTATAGCCTTTGGGGGGTGGGGCTGGCCAACTTCGTCCGCCGGACTCTGAATGGCGCGAGACTTTGCGAGCGGCCTCCGTGTGCCGAAAATAGGCCCCGGGCACAGTCGCGCCCAAGAATAACCGCCCGAAGGCCGCGGCGCCAAGTTCGTCCAGCGGGAAAAGGCCACAAAAACGGGTGCGCTATAGCCTTGGGGGGTGGGGCTGGCCAACTTCGTTTGCCGGACTCGAAATGGTGTGAGACTTTGCGAGGCACCTCCGTGTACCTAAAATAGGCCTCGGACACAGCCGCGCCCAAAAATACCCGGCCGAAGGCCGCGACGCCAAGTTCGTCCGGCTGAAAAAAGCCACAAAAACGGGTGGGCTATAGCCTTGGGGGGTGGGGCTCGCCAACTTTGTCCGCCAGACTCGGAATGGCGCGATACTTTGCGAGCGGTCTCCGTGTGCCAAAAATATGCCCCGGGCACAGCCGCGTCCAAAAATACCCGCCCGAAGGCCGGGGCGCCAAGTTCGTCCAGAGGAAATAGGCCACAAAAACGGGTGGGCTATAGCCTTGGGGGGTGGGGCTGGCCAACTTCGTCCGCCGGACTCGGAATGGCGCGAGACTTTGCGAGCAGCCTCTGTGTGCCAAAAATAGGCCCCGGGCACAGTCGCGCCCAAAAATAACCGCCCGAAGGCCGGGGCGCCAAGTTCGTCCAGAGGAAATAGGCCACAAAAACGGGTGGGCTATAGCCTTGGGGGGTGGGGCTCGCCAACTTCGTCCGCCGGACTCGGAATGGCGCAAGACTTTGCGAGCAGTCTCCGTGTGCCAAAAATAGGCCCCGGGCACAGCCGCGCCCAAAAATAACCGCCCGAAGCCCGGGGCGCCAAGTTCGTCCAGAGGAAATAGGCCACAAAAACGGGTGAGTTATAGCCTTGGGGGTGGGGCTGGCCAACTCGTCCGCCCGGACTCGGGACGGGCGTGCGACTTTGCGAAGCGGCCTTTGTCTGCAAAAATAGGCCCCGGCATAGCCGCACCGAAAAATAACCGCCCGAAGGCTGGGCGCCAAGTTCGTCCATCGGAAAAAGGCAACAAAAACGGGTGGGCTATAGCCTTGGGGGTGGGGCTGGCCCACTTCGTCCCGCCGGACTCGGAATGGCGCGAGAATTTGCGAGAAGCCACCGTGTGCAGAAATAGGCCCTGGGCAAAGCCGCGCCCAAAATAACCGCCCGAAGGCCGGGCGCCAAGTTCGTCCAGCGGTAAATGGCCACAAAATCGGGTGGGCTATAGCCTTGGGGAGTGGGGCTGGCCAACTTCGTCCGCCGGACTTGAAATGGAGCGAGACTTTCCGAGAGCCTCCGTGTGCCGAAAATAGGCCCCGGCCACAGCCGCACCCAAAAATAACCGCCCGAAGGCCGGGGCGCCAAGTTCGTCCAGCAAAAAAATGCCACAGAAACGGGTGGGCTATACCCTTGGGGGGTGGGGCTGACCAACTTCGTCCGCTGGACTCGGAATGGCGCAAGACTTTGCTAGCGGCCTCCGTGTGCCAAAAATAGGCACCGGGCACAGCCGCGCCCAAAAATAACCGCTCGAAGGCCGGGGCGCCAAGTTCGTCCAGCGGAAAAAGGCCACAGAAACGGGTGGGCTATAGCCTTGGGGGGTGGGGCTGGCCAACGCCTCGCCGCACTCGGAATGGCGCGAGACTTTGCGAGCGGCTTCTGTGTGCCAAAACTAGGCCCCGGGGACAGCCGCGCCCAAAAATAACCGCTCGAAGACCGGGGCGCCAAGTTCGTCCAGCGGAAAAAGGCCACACAAACGGGTGGGCTATAGCCTTGGGGGGTGGGGTTGGCCAACTTCGTCCGCCGGAATCGGAATGGAGCGAGACTTTCCGAACGACCTCCGTGAGCCAAAAATAGGCCCCGGCCACAGCCGCGCCCAAAAATAACCGCCCGAAGGCCGGGGCGCCAAGTTCGTCCAGCGGAAAAAGGCCACAAAAACGGGTGGGCTATAGCCTTGGGGGGTGCGGCTGGCCCACTTCGTCCGCGGAATCGGAATGGAGCGAGACTTTCCGAGCGACCTCCATGAGCCAAAAATAGGCCCGGCCACAGCCGCGCCCAAAAATAACCGCCCGAAGGCCAGGGCGCCAAGTTCGTCCAGCGGAAAAAGGACACAAAACGGGTGGGCTATAGCCTTGGGGGTGGGACTGGCCAACCGTCCGCCGGACTCGGAATGGCGCGAGACTCTGCGAGGCACCTCTGTGTGCCAAAAATAGGCCATGGACACAGCCGCCCCAAAAATACCCGCCCGAAGGCCGCGGCGCCAAGTTGGTCCAGCGGAAAAAGGCCACAAAAATGTGTGCGCCATAGCCTTGGGGGGTGGGGCTGGCCAACTTCGTCCGCCGGACTCGGAATGGCGCGAGGCTTTGCGAGCGGGCTCCGTGAGCCAAAAATAGGCCCTGGCCACAGCCGCGCCCAAAAATAACCACCCGAAGGCCGGGGCTCCAAGTTCGTCATGCGGAAAATGGCCACAAAAACGGGTGGGCTATAGCCTTGGGGGGTGGGGCTGGCCAACTTCGTCCGCCGGACTTGGAATGGCGCGAGACTTTGCGAGCGGCCTCCGTGTGACAAAAATAGGCCCCGGGCACAGCCGCACCAAAAAATAACCGCCCGAAGGCCGGGGCGCCAAGTTCGTCATGCGTAAAATGGCCACAAAAACGGGTGGGCTATAGCCTTGGGGGGTGGGGCTGGCCAACTTCGTCCGCCGGACTAGAATGGCGCGAGACTATACGAGGGGCCTCCGTGTACCAAAAATAGGCCGCGGGCACAGCCGCGCCCAAAAATAACCGCCAGATGGCCGGGGCGCCAAGTTCATCCAGCAGAAAAAGGCCACAAAAACGGGTGGGCTATAGCCTCGGGGGGTGGGGCTGGCCAACGTCGTCTGCCGGACTCAGAATGGTGCGAGACTTTGCGACGGGCCTCCGTGTGACAAAAATAGGCCGCGGGCACAGCCGCGCCAAAAAATACCCGACGTATGGCCGCGGCGCAAATTTGTCCAGCGGAAAAAGGCCACAAAAACGGGTGGGCTATAGCCTTGGGGGGTGGGGCTGGCCAACTTCGTCCGCTGGACTCGGAATGGCGCAAGACTTTGCGAGCGGCCTCCGTGTGCCAAAAATAGGCACCGGGCACAGCCGCGCCCAAAAATAACCGCTCGAAGGGCGGGGCGCCAAGTTCGTCCAGCGGAAAAGGGCCTGTAAACGGGTGGGCTATAGCCTTGGGGGTGGGGCTGGCCAACCGTCTGCCGCACTCGGAATGGCGCGAGACTGTGCGAGCGGCCTCCGTGTCCCAAAAATAGGCCCCGGGCACACCCGCGTCCAAAAATAACCACCCGAAGGTCGGGGCGCCAAGTTCGTCCAGCGGAAAAAGGCCACAGAAACGGGTGGGCTATAGCCTTGGGGGGTGGGGCTGGCCAACTTCGTCTGCCGCACTCGGAATGGCGCGAGACTGTGCGAGGGGCATCCGTGTGCCAAAACTAGGCCACGGGCACAGCCGCGCCCAAAAATAACCGCCCGAAGGCCGGGGCACCAACTTCGTCCAGCGGAAAAAGGCCACAAAAACAAGCGGGCTATAGCGTTGGGGGGTGGGGCTAGCCGACTTCGTCCGCCGGACTCGGAATGGCGCGAGAATTTGCGAGGAGCCTCCGTGTGCAAAAAATAGGCAGCATGGCACAGCCGCGCCCAAAAATAACTGCCCGATGGCCGGGGCGCCAAGTTCATCCAGCAGAAAAAGGCCACAAAAACGGGTGGGCTATAGCCTTGGGGGGTGGGGCTGGCCAACGTCGTCTGCCGGACTCAGAATGGTGCGAGACTTTGCGACGGGCCTCCGTGTGACAAAAATAGGCCGCGGGCACAGCCGCGTCCAAAAATAACCACCTGAAGGCCGGGGCGCCAAGTTCGTCATGCGGAAAATGGCCACAAAAACGGGTGGGCTATAGCCTTGGGGGGTGGGGCTGGCCAACTTCGTCCGCCGGACTCGGAATGGCGTGAGACTGTGCGAGTGGCCTCCATGTGCCAAAAATAGGCCCCGTACACAGCCGCGCCCAAAAATACCTGCCCGAAGTCCGCGGCGCCAAGTTCGTCCAGCGGAAAAAGGCCGCAAAAACGGGTGGGCTATAGCCATGGGGGTTGGGGCTGGCCAACTTCGTCCGCCGGACTCCGAATGGCGCGAGACATAGCGAGTCACCTCAGAGTGCCAAAAATATGCCGCGGGCACAGCCGCGCTCAAAATACTCGACCCGAAGGCCGCAGCGCCAAATTGTCCAGCGGAAAAAGGCCACAAAAGCAGGTGGGCTATAGCCTTGGGGTGGGGCTGGCCAACGTCGTCCCGCCGGTCTCGGAATGGGGTGAGACTTTGCGAACGGCCTCCGCGTGCCAAAAATAGGCCGTGGGCACAGCTGCGCCCAAAAATAAGCGCCCGAAGGCTGGGTGCCAAGTTCGTCCAGCGGAAAAATGGCCAAAAAACGGGTGGGGAAAATCCGTGGGGGGCGGGGCTGGCCAACGTCGTCCGACGGACTCGGAATGGGTCGAGACTTTGCAGCGGCCTCCGCGGGGGCTAAAAATAGGCGCAGGCACAGCTGCGCCAAAAATAACCGCCCGAAGGCAGGGGCGCCAAGTTCGGCCGGCGGAAAAATGGCCGGAAGACGGGTGGGCTATAGCCTTGGGTGGTGTGGCTGGCCAAGTTCGTCCGCCGGACTCAGAATGGGGTGAGACTTTGCGAGTGGCCTCCGCGTGCCAAAAATAGGCCGCGGGCACAGCCGCGCCCAAAAATAACCACCCAAAGGCCGGGACGCCAAGTTCGTCCAGCGGAAAAATGGACAAAAAACGGGTGGGCTATAGCCATGGGGGGAGGGGCTGGCCAACGTCGTCCGCCGGACTCGGAATGGGGCGAGACTTTGCGAGCGGCATCCGCGGGCTAAAAATAGGCCGCGCGCACAGCCGCGCCCAAAAATAATTGCCCGATGGCCGGGGCGCCAAGTTCGTCCAGCGGAAAAATGGCCAAAAAACGGTTGGGCTATAGCCTTGGGGGGAGGGGCTGGCCCACTTCGTCCGCCGGACTCGGAATGGGGCGAGACTTTGCGAGCAGCCTCCACGTGCCAAAAATCGGCTGCGGGTACAGCCGCGCCCAAAAATAACCGCCCGAAGGCCAGGGCGCCAAGTTCGTCCAGCGGAAAAATGGCCAAAAAACGGGTGGGCTATAGCCTTGGGGGGAGCGGCTGGCCAACTTCATCCGCCGGACTCGGAATGGGGCGAGACTTTGCGAGCGGCTTCCGCGTGCTTAAAATAGGCCGCGGGCACAGCCGCGCCCAAAAATAACCTCCTGAAGGCCGGGGCGCCTAGTTCGCCCAGCGGAAAAATGTCCAAAAAACGGGTGGGCTATAGCCTTGGGGGGAGGGGCTGGCCAACTTCATCCGCCGGACTCGGAATGGGACGAGACTTTGTGAGCGGCCTACGCGTGCCAAAAATAGGCCGCGGGCACAGCCGCACCCAAAAATAACTGCCCGAAGGCCGGGGCACCAAGTTCGTCCAGCGGAAAAATGGCCAAAAAACGGGTGGGCTATAGCCTTGGGGGGAGGGGCTGGCCCATTTCGTCCGCCGGACTCGGAATGGGGTGACACTATGCGAACGGCCTCCGTGTGGCAAAAATAGGCCGCGGGCACAGCCCTGCCCAAAAATAACCGCCTGAAGGCCGGGGCGCCAAGTTCGTCCAGCGGAAAATGGGCAAAAAACGGGTGGGCTATAGCCTTGGGGGGAGGGCTGGCCAACTTCGTCCGCGGACTCGAAATGGGGTGAGACTTTGCGAGCGGCCTCCACGTGCCAAAAATAGGCTGCGGGTACAGCGCGGCCCAAAAATAACCGCCTGAAGGCGGGGCGCCAAGTTCGTCCAGCGGAAAAATGGCCAAAAAACGGGTGGGCTATAGCCTTGGGGGAGGGCTGGCCAACCGTCCGCCGGACTCGAAATGGGGCGAGACTTTGCGAGCGGCCTCCGCGTACCAAAAATAGGCCACGGACAGAGCCGCGCCCAAAACTACCCTCCCGAAGGTCGGCGCGTCAAACCCCCCAGCGGAAAAATGGCCAAAAACGGGTGGGCTATAGCCTTGGGGGGAGGGCCTGGCCCACTTCGTCCGCCGGACTCGGGCAGGCGAGACTTTGCGAGTGGCCTCCGCGTGTCAAAAATAGTCCATGGACACAGCAGCGCCCAAAATAACGGCCTGAAGGCCGGGCGCCAAGTTCGTCCAGCGGAAAAATGGCCAAAAACGGGTGGGCTATAGCCTAGGGGGAGGGGCTGGCCCACCGTCCGCCGGACTCGGAATGGGGCGAGACTTTGCGAGCGGCCTCCGAATGCCAAAAATAGGCCGCGTGCACAGCCGCGCCCCAAAATAACCCACCGAAGGTCGTTGCACCGAAACCCCCCACCGGAAAAATGGACAAAAAACGGGTGGGCTATAGCCTTGGGGGAGGGCTGGCCAACTTCATCCGCCGGACTCGGAATGGGGCGACACTTTGCGAGCTGCCTCCGGGTGCCAAAAATAGGCCACGGGCAGAGCCGCACCCAAAACTACCCGCCCGAAGGTCGGCGCATCCAAACCCCCCAGCGGAAAAATGGCCAAAAAACGGGTGGGCTATAGCCTAGGGGGGAGGGGCTGGCCCACTTGCCCTCTGCGGACTCGGAATGGGGCGAAACTTTGCGAGCTGCCTCCGCGTGCCAAAAATAGGACTCGGGCACAGCCGCCCCCAAAACTACCCGCCCGAAGGCCGGCGCCCCAATTTCGCCCAGCGGAAAAATGGCCAAAAAACGGGTGGGCTATAGCCTAGGGGGGAGGGGCTGGCCCACTTCGTCCGCGGACTCGGAATGGGGCGAGACTTTGCAGCGGCCTCCGCGTGCCAAAAATTGGCCATGGGCACAGCCGCGCGCAAAAATAACCCCCGAAGGTCGTTGCGCGAAACCCCACCGGAAAAATGGGCAAAAGCGGGTGGGCTATAGTCTTGGGGGAGGGGCTGGCCAACTTCATCCGCCGGACTCGGAATGGGGCGACACTTTGCGAGCGGCCTCCGGGTGCCAAAAATAGGCCGCGGACACAGCCGCGCCCCAAAATAACCCACCGAAGGTCGTTGCGCCGAAACCCCCCACCGGAAAAATGGACAAAAAACGGGTGGGCTATAGCCTTGGGGGGAGGGGCTGGCCAACTTCATCCGCCGGACTCGGAATGGGGCGACACTTTGCGAGCTGCCTCCGGGTGCCAAAAATAGGCCACGGGCAGAGCCGCACCCAAAACTACCCGCCCGAAGGTCGGCGCGCTCAAACCCCCCAACGGAAAAATGGCCAAAAAACGGGTGGGCTATAGCCTTGGGGGGAGGGGCTGGCCCACTTCGTCCGCCGGACTCGGAATGGGGCGAGACTTTGCGAGCGGCCTCCGCGTGCCAAAAATAGGACGCGGGCACAGCCGCGCCCAAAAATAACCGCCTGAAGGCCGGGGCGCCAAGTTCGTCCAGCGGAAAAATGGCCAAAAAACGGGTGGGCTATAGCCTAGGGGGGAGGAGCTGGCCCACTTCGTCCGCCGGACTCGGAATGGCGCGAGACTTTGCGAGCGGCCTCCGCGTGCCAAAAATTGGCCGCGGGCACAGCCGCGCCCAAAAATAACCCCCCGAAGGTCGTTGCGCCGAAACCCCCCACCGGAAAAATGGGCAAAAAACGGGTGGGCTATAGCCTTGGGGGGAGGGGCTGGCCAACTTCATCCGCCGGACTCGGAATGGGGCGACACTTTGCGAGCGGCCTCCGGGTGCCAAAAATAGGCCGCGGACACAGCCGCGCCCCAAAATAACCCCCCGAAGGTCATTACGCCCAAACCCCCCAGCGGAAAAATGGCCAAAAAACGGGTGGGCTATAGCCTTTGGGGGGAGGGGCTGGCCCACTTCGTTCGCCGGACTCGGAATGGGGCGAGACTTTGCGAGCGGCCTCCGCGTGCCAAAAATAGGCCGCGGGCACAGCCGCGCCCAAAAATAACCGCCTGAAGGCCGGGGCGCCTAGTTCGCCCAGCGGAAAAATGTCCAAAAAACGGGTGGGCTATAGCCTTGGGGGGAGGGGCTGGCCAACTTCATCCGCCGGACTCGGAATGGGACGAGACTTTGTGAGCGGCCTACGCGTGCCAAAAATATGCCGCGGGCACAGCCGCACCCAAAAATAACTGCCCGAAGGCCGGGGCACCAAGTTCGTCCGGCGGAAAAGTGGCCAAAAAACGGGTGGGCTATAGCCTTGGGGGGAGGGGCTGGTCCATTTCGTCCGCCGGACTCGGAATGGGGTGACACTATGCGAACGGCCTCCGTGTGGCAAAAATAGGAAGCGGGCACAGCCCTGCCCAAAAATAACCGCCTGAAGGCCAGGGCGCCAAGTTCGTCCAGCGGAAAATGGGCAAAAAACGGGTGGGCTATAGCCTAGGGGGGAGGGGCTGGCCCACTTCGTCCGCCGGACTCGGAATGGGTCGACACTTTGCGAGCGGCCTCCGGGTGCCAAAAATAGGCCGCGGGCACAGCCGCGCCCCAAAATAACCCCCCGAAGGTCGTTACGCCCAAACCCCCCAGCGGAAAAATGGCCAAAAAACGGGTGGGCTATAGCCTTGGGGGGAGGGGCTGGCCAACTTCATCCGCCGGACTCGGAATGGGACGAGACTTTGTGAGCGGCCTACGCGTGCCAAAAATATGCCGCGGACACAGCCGCACCCAAAAATAACTGCCCGAAGGCCGGGGCACCAAGTTCGTCCAGCGGAAAGAGGCCACAAAAACGGGTGGGCTATAGCCTTGGGGGGAGGGGCTGGCCCATTTCGTCCGCCGGACTCGGAATGGGGTGACACTATGCGAACGGCCTCCGTGTGGCAAAAATAGGAAGCGGGCACAGCCCTGCCCAAAAATAACCGCCTGAAGGCCGGGGCGCCAAGTTCGTCCAGCGGAAAATGGGCAAAAAACGGGTGGGCTATAGCCTAGGGGGGAGGGGCTGGCCCACTTCGTCCGCCGGACTCGGAATGGGGCGAGACTTTGCGAGCGGCCTCCGCGTGCCAAAAATAGGCCGCGCGCACAGCCGCGCCCAAAAATAATTGCCCGATGGCCGGGGCGCCAAGTTCGTCCAGCGGAAAAATGGCCAAAAAACGGTTGGGCTATAGCCTTGGGGGGAGGGGCTCGCCCACTTCGTCCGCCGGACTCGGAATGGGGCGAGACTTTGCGAGCGGCCTCCGCGTGCCAAGAATAGGCTGCGGGCACAGCCGCGCCCCAAAATAACCCCCCGAAGGTCGTTACGCCCAAACCCCCCAGCGGAAAAATGGCCAAAAAATGGGTGGGCTATAGCCTTGGGGGGAGGGGCTGGCCCACTTCGTCAGCCGGACTCGGAATGGGGCGAGACTTTACGGGCGACCTCCGCGTGCCAAAAATAGGCCGCGCGCACAGCCGCGCCCAAAAATAATTGCCCGATGGCCGGGGCGCCAAGTTCGTCCAGCGGAAAAATGGTCAAAAAACGGTTGGGCTATAGCCTTAGGGGGAGGGGCTGGCCCACTTCGTCCGCCGGACTCGGAATGGGGCGAGACTTTGCGATCGGCCTCCGCGTGCCAAAAATAGGCCGTGGGCACAGCCGCGCCCAAAAATAACCGCCCGAAGGTCGTTGCGCCGAAACCCCCCACCGGAAAAATGGACAAAAAACGGGTGGGCTATAGCCTTGGGGGGAGGGGCTGGCCAACTTCATCCGCCGGACTCGGAATGGGGCGACACTTTGCGAGCTGCCTCCGGGTGCCAAAAATAGGCCACGGGCAGAGCCGCACCCAAAACTACCCGCCCGAAGGTCGGCGCATCCAAACCCCCCAGCGGAAAAATGGCCAAAAAACGGGTGGGCTATAGCCTTGGGGAGGGCTGGCCCACTTCGTGCACGGACTCGGAATGGGGCGAAACTGCGAGCGGCCTCCGCGTGCCAAAAATAGGACGCGGGCACAGCCGCGCCCAAAAATAACCGCCTGAAGGCCGGGGCGCCAAGTTCGTCCAGCGGAAAAATGGCCAAAAAACGGGTGGGCTATAGCCTAGGGGGGAGGGGCTGGCCCACTTCGTCCGCCGGACTCGGAATGGGGCGAGACTTTGCGAGCGGCCTCCGCGTGCCAAAAATTGGCCTTGGGCACAGCCGCGCCAAAAATAACCCCGAAGGTCGTTGCGCGAAACCCCACCGGAAAAATGGCCAAAAAACGGGTGGGCTATAGTCTTGGGGGGAGGGGCTGGCCAACTTCATCCGCCGGACTCGGAATGGGGCGACACTTTGCGAGCGGCCTCCGGGTGCCAAAAATAGGCCGCGGACACAGCCGCGCCCCAAAATAACCCACCGAAGGTCGTTGCGCCGAAACCCCCCACCGGAAAAATGGACAAAAAACGGGTGGGCTATAGCCTTGGGGGGAGGGGCTGGCCAACTTCATCCGCCGGACTCGGAATGGGCGACACTTTGAGCTGCCTCCGGGTGCCAAAAATAGGCCACGGGCAGAGCCGCACCCAAAACTACCCGCCCGAAGGTCGGCGCCACCCAAACCCCAACGGAA
>JAUJEF010000378.1:0-46229 GCA_030444885.1 Citrus sp. QX-2021 | reverse complement strand
GGCTGAACTTGGCGCCCGGCCTTTGGGCCATTATTTTGGGCGCGGCTGTGCCCATGACCTATTTTTGGTACACGGAGGCCGCTCGCAAAGTCTCGCTTCTATTCCAATTCCGAGCGGACGAACTTGGCCATCCCCACCCCCCAAGGCTATAGCCCACCAGTTTTTGTGGCCATTTTCAGCTTGAATAACTTGGCGCCTCGGCATTCGGGAATTTATTTTTGTGTGCGACTGTGTACGCGGCCTATTTTAGGCACACGGAGGCCGCTCGCAAGTCTCGCTCCATTCCGAGTCCGGCGGACAAACTTGGCCAAACCCACCCCCAAGGCTATAGCCCACCCGTTTTTGTGGACTTTTTCCGCTGGGCGAACTTGCGCCTCGTCCTTCGGGCAGTTATTTTTGGGCGCGGCTGTGTCGCGCGCCTATTTTTTGGCACACGGAGGCTGCTCGCAAAGTGTCGCCCCATTCCGAGTCCGCGGGACGAAATTGGCCAGCCCCCACCCCCAAGGCTATAGCCCATCCGTTTTTGTGGCCTTTTCCGCTGGGAGAACTTGGCGCCTCGGCCTTGGGCGGTTATATTTGGGCGCGGCTGTGTCCATGACCTATTTTTGGCACACGGAGGCGGCTCGCAAAGTGTCGACCCATTCCGAGTCCGGCGGACGAACTTGGCCATCCCCACCCCCCAAGCCTAAAGACCACCCGTTTTTGCGGCCTTTTTCCGCTGGATTTAACTTGGTGCCCCAACCTTCGGGCGGTTATTTTTGGGCGCCGCTGTGCCCGCGGCCTATTTTTGGCACACGGAGGCCACTCGCAAAGTCTCGTCCCATTCCGAGTCCGGCAGACGAACTTGACCAGCCCCACCCCGCAAGGCTATAGCCCACCCGTTTTTGTGGCCTTTTTCCGCTGGACGAACATGGTGCCACGGTCTTCGGGCAGTTATTTATGGACGCGGCTGTGCCCGCGGCCTCTTTTTGGTACACGGAGGCCACTCGCAAAGTCTCGCCCCATTTTGAGTCCGGCGGACGAACTTGGCCAGCCCCAGCCCCCAATGCTATAGCCCGCCCGTTTTTGTGGCCTTTTTCCGCTGGACGAACCTGGCGCCCCGGATTTCAGGTGGTTATTTTTGGGCGCGACTGTGCCCGCGGCCTATTTCTGGCATACGGATGCCGCTCCCAAAGTCTCGCCCCATTTGGAGTCCGGCGGACGAACTTGGCCAGCCCAACCACCAAGGGCTATAGCCCACCCGTTTTTGAGACTTTTTTCCGTTGGACGAACTTGGCGCCCAGGCCTTCGTGCCGTTGTTTTTGGGCGCGGCTGTGCCCGTGGCCTATTTTTGGCACACGGAGGCCGCTCGCAAAGTCTTGCCCCATTCCGAGTCCGGCGGACGAACTTTGCCAGCCCCACCCCCCATCGTCATAGCCCACCCATTTTTGTGGCTTTTTTCAGCTGGACGAACTTGGCGCCCCGGCCTCTGGGCGGTTATTTTTTGCCGCAGCTGTGCCCGCGGCCTATTTTTGGCACACGGAGGACGCTCCCAAAGTCTCACCCCATTCCGAGTCTGGCGGACAAACTTGGCCTGCCCCACCCCCCAAGGCTATAGCCCACCCGTTTTTGTGGCCTTTTTCCGCTGGAGGACCTTGGCGGCCCGGCCTTCGGGCGGTTATTTTTGGGTACGGCTGTGCCCGCGGCCTATTTCTGGCAGACAGAGGCCGCTCGCAAAGTCTGGCCCCATTCCGAGTCCGGCGGACGAACTTGGGCTGCCCAACCCCCAAGGCTATAGCCCACCCGTTTTTGAGACCTTTTTCCGCTGGACGAACTTGGCGCCCCGGCCTTCGGGAGGTTATTTTTGGGCGCGGCTGTGGCCGCGGGCTATTTTTGGCACACCGAGGCCACTCGCAAAGTCTGGCCCCATTCCGAGTCAGGCGGACGAACTTGGCCAGCCCCACCCCCCAAGGCTATAACCCACCCGTTTTTGTGGCCTTTTTCCGCTGGACGAACTTGGCGCCCCGGCCTGCGGGCGGTTTTTTGGACATGGCTGTGCCCGCGCCTATTTTTGGCACACAGAGGACGCTCGCAAAGTCTCGCCCCATCCCAAGTCAAGCGGACGAACTTGGCCAGCCCCAACCCCCATGGCTATAGCCCGCCCATTTTTGTGGCCTTTTTCCGCTGGACGAACTTGGCGCCCCGGCCTTCGGGCGGTTATTTTTTGGCGCGGCTGTGCCCACGGCCTATTTTTGGCGCACGGAGGCCTCTCGCAAAATCTCGCCCCATTCCGAGTCCCAGCGGACGAACTTGGCCAGCCCCACCCCCCAGGGCTATAGCCCACCTGTTTTTGTGGCCTTTTTCCGCTGGACGAACTTGGCGCCCCGGCCTTCGGGCGGTTATGTGTGGGCGCGGCTGTGGCCACGTCCTATTTTTGGCGCACGGAGGCCGCTCGCAAAATCGCGCCCCATTCCGAGTCCGGCGGACGAACTTGGCCTGCCCCACCCCCCATGGCTATAGCCCACCCGTTTTTGTGGCCTTTTTCCGCTGGACGAACTTGGCGCCCCGGCCTTCGTGCCGTTGTTTTTGGACGTGGCTGTTTCCACGGCCTATTTTTGGCACACGGAGGCTGCTCGTAAAGTCTCACCCCATTCCGAGTCCGGCGGACGAACTTGGCCGGCCCCACCCCCCAAGGCTATAGCCCACCCGTTTTTGTGGCCTTTTTCCACTGGACGAACTTGGCTCCCCGGCCTTCGGGCGGTTATTTTTGGGTACGGCTGTGCCCGCGGCCTATTTTTGACACACTGAGGCCGCTCGCAAAGTCTCGCCGCATTCCGAATCCGGCGGACGAACTTGGCCGGCCCCACCCCCCAGGGCTATAGCCCACCCGTTTTTGTGGCCTTTTTCCGCTGGACGAACTCGTCGCCCCGGCCTTCGGGCGGTTATTTTTGGGTTTGACTGTGCCCGCGGCCTATTTTTGGCAAATGGAGGCCGCTCGCAAAGTCTCGCCCCATTCTGAGTCCGGCGGACGAGCTTGGCCAGCCCCGCCCCCCAAGGCTATAGACCACCCGATTTTGTTGCCTTTTTCCGCTGGACGAACTCGGCGCCCCGGCCTTCGGGCGGTTAATTTTGGGCACGGCTGTGCCCGCGGCCTATTTTTGACAGACGGAGGCCGCGCGCAAAGTCTCGCCCCATTCCGAGCCCGGCGGACGAACTTGGCCAGCCCCCTCCGCAACGCTATAGCCCACCCGTTTTTGTGCCCTTTTTCCGCTGGACGAACTTGGAGCCCTGGCCTTCGGTCGGTTATTTTTGGGCACGGCTGTGCCCGCGTCCTATTTTTGGCACGCGGAGGCCGCTCGCAATGTCTCGGCCCATTCCGAGCCCGGCGGACGAACTTGGCCAGCCCCACACCCCAAGGCTATAGCCCACCCGATTTTGTTGCCTTTTTCCGCTGGACGAACTCGGCGCCCTGGCCTTGGGCTGTTATTTTTTAGGCGCGGCTGTACCCGTGGCCTATTTTTGGCACATGGAAGCCGCTCATAAAATCACGCCCCATTCCGAGTCCGGCGGACGAACTTGGCCAGCCCCACCCCCCAAGGCTATAGCCCACCCGATTTTGTTGCCTTTTTCCGCTGGACGAACTCGGCGCCCCGGCCTTCGGGCGGTTAATTTTGGGCACGGCTGTGCCCGCGGCCTATTTTTGACACACGGAGGCTGCTCGCAAAGTCTCGCCCCATTCCGAGTCCGGCGGACGAACTTGGCCACGCCCACCCCCTAGGCAAAAGGCCACCCGTTTTTGTGACTTTTTCCGCTGGACGAACTTGGTGCTGCGGACTTCGGGCGGTTATTTTTCGGCGCGGCTGTGCCCGCGGCCTATTTTTGGCACACCGAGGCCGCTCGTAAAGTCTCCCCCCAATCCGAGTCTGGCGGACGAACTTGGCAAGCCCCACCCCCCAAGGCTATAGCCCACCCGTTTTTGTGGCCTTTTTCCGCTCGACGAACGTGGCGCCCCGGCCTTCGGGTGGTTATTTATGGACGCGGCTGTGCCCACGGCCTATTTTTGCCACACGGAGACCGCTCGCAAAGTCTCGCCCCATTCCGAGTCCGGCGGACGAACTTGGCCAGCCGCACCCCCCAAGGCTATAGCCCACCCGTTTTTGTGGCCATTTTCCGCTGGACGAACTTGGCGCCCTGGCCTTCGGGCGGTTATTTTTGGGTACGGATGTGCCCGCGTCCTATTTTTGGCACACGGAGGCTGCTCGCAAAGTCTCGCCCCATTCTGAGCCCGGCGGACGAACTTGGCCAGCCCCCTCCCCAAGGCTATAGCCCACCCGTTTTTGTGGCCTTTTTCCGCTGGACGAACTTGGCGCCCCGGCCTTTGGGCGGTTGTTTTTTGCCGTGGCTGTCCCCGCGTCTGGCTTTTTTGGCACACGGGGTCCGCTAGCAAAGTCTCGCCCCATTCCGAGTCCGGCGGACGAGCTTGGCCAGCCCCGCCCCCCAAGGCTATAGCCCACCCGTTTTTGTGGCCTTTTTCCGCTCGACGAACGGGTCGCCCCGGCCTTCGGGTGGTTATTTTTGGGTACGGCTGTGCCCGCAGCCTATTTTTGGCACAGGGAGGCCCCTCGCAAAGTCTCGCCCCATTCCGAGTCCGGCGGACAAACTTGGCCAGCCCCACCCCCCAAGGCTATAGCCCACCCGGTTTTGTGGCGTTTTGGACGAACTTGGCGCCCCGGCCTTCGGGCGGTTATTTTTGGGTCCGGCTGTGCCCACGGCCTATTTTTGGCACACGGAGGCCGCTCGTAAAGTCTCGCCCCATTCCGAGTCCGGCGGACGAACTTGGCCAGCCCCACACCCCAAGGCTATAGCCCACCCGTTTTTGTGGCCTTGTTCCGCTGGACGAACTTGGCGCCCCGGCCTTCGGGCTGTTATTTTTGGGCGCGGCTGTACCCGTGGCCTATTTTTGGCACATGGAAGCCGCTCATAAAGTCACGCCCCATTCCGAGTCCGGCGGACGAACTTGGCCAGCCCCACCCCCCAAGGCTATAGCCCACCCGTTTTTGTGGCCTTTTTCCGCTCGACGAACGTGGCGCCCCGGCCTTCGGGTGGTTATTTTTGGGTACGGCTGCGCCCACAGCCTATTTTTTGCACACGGAGGCCCCTCGCAAAGTCTCGCCCTATTCTGAGTCCGGCGGACGAACTTGGCCAGCCCCACCCCCCAAGGCTATAGCCTGCCCGGTTTTGTGGCGTTTTGGACGAACTTGGTGCCCCGGGCTTCGGGCGCTTATTTTTGGATCCAGCTGTACCCGCGGCCTATTTTTGGCACACGGAGGCTGCTCGCAAAGTCTCGCCCCATTCCGAGTCCGGCGAACGAACTTGGCTGTGCCCACCCCAGGCAAAAGGCCACCCGCTTTTGTGACTTTTTCCGCTGGGCGAACTTGGTGCTGCGGACTTCGGGCGGTTATTTTTGGGCGTGGCTGTGCCCGTGGCCTATTTTTGGCACACCGAGGCCGCTCGTAAAGTCTCGCCCCAATCCGAGTCTGGCGGACCGAACTTGGCAAGCCCCACCCCCAGGCTATAGCCCACCTGCGTTTGTGGCCTTTTTCCGCTCGACGAACGTGGCGCCCGGCCTTCGGGTGGTTATTTTGTGGTACGGCTGCGCCCGCAGCCTATTTTTGGCACACGGAGGCCCCTCGCAAAGTCTCGCCCCATTCCGAGTCCGGCGGACGAACTTGGCCAGCCCCACCCCCCAAGGCTATAGCCCACCCGGTTTTGTGGCGTTTTGGACGAACTTGGCGCCCCGGCCTTCGGGCGCTTATTTTTGGGTCCGGCTGTGCCCACGGCCTATTTTTGGCACACGGAGGCCGCTCGTAAAGTCTCGCCCCATTCCGAGTCCGGCGGACGAACTTGGCCAGCCCCACCCCCCAAGGCTATAGCCCACCCGTTTTTGTGGCCTTTTTCCACTGGACGAACTTGGCGCCCCGGCCTTCGGGCGGGTATTTTTGGGCGCGGCTGTGCCCGCAGCCTATTTTTGGCACACGGAGGTGCCTCGCAAAGTCTCGCGCCATTCCGTGTCCGCCGGACGAACTTGGCCAGCCCCACCCCCCAAGGCTATAGCCCACCCGTTTTTGTGGCCATTTTCCGCTGGACGAACTTGGTGCCCCGGCCTTCGGGCGGGTATTTTTGGGCGCGGCTGTGCCCGCGGCCTATTTTTGGCATACGGAGGTGCCTCGCAAAGTCTCGCGCCATTCCGAGTCCGGCGGACGAAGTTGGCCAGCCCCACCCCCCAAGGCTATAGCCCACCCGTTTTTGTGGCCATTTTCCGCTGGACGAACTTGGCGCCCGGCCTTCGAGCGGGTATTTTTGGGCGCGGCTGTGCCCGCGACCTATTTTTTCCACACGGAGGCACCTCGCAAAGTCTCGCGCCATTCCGAGTCCGGCGGACGAAGTTGGCCAGCCCCACCCCCCAAGGCTATAGCCCACCCGTTTTTGTGGCCTTTTTCCGCTGGAGGAACTTGGCGCCCGGCCTTCGGGCGGGTATTTTTAGCGCGCGGCTGTGCCCGCGGCCTATTTTTGGCACACGGAGGCGCATCGGAAAGCCTCGCGCCATTCCGAGTCCGCGGACGAAGTTGGCACGCCCCACCCCCAAGGCTATAGCCCACCCGTTTTTTGGCCATTTTCCGCTGGCGGAACTTGGCGCCCGGCCTTCGGGCGAGTATTTTTAGGCGCGGCTGTGCCGCGCGTATATTTTTGCACACGGAGGCGCCTCCCAAAGTCTCGCGCCATTCCGAGTCCGGCGGACGAAGTAGGCCGCCCCACCCCCTGGGGCTATAGCCCACCCGTTTTGTGGCCATTTTCCGCTGGGCGAACTTGGCGCCCGGCCTTCGGGCGGGTATTTTTGGGCGCGGCGGTGCCCGCGGCATATTTTTTGGTACACGGAGGCCCCACACAAAGTCTCGCGCCATTCCGAGTCCGGCGGACGAAGTAGGCCGGCCCCACCCCCCAAGGCTATAGCCCACCCGTTTTTGTGGCCATTTTCCGCTGGACGAACTTGGCGCCCCGGCCTTCGGGCTGGTATTTTTGGGCGCGGCTGTGCCCGCGGCATATTTTTGGCACACGGAGGCGCCTCACAAAGTCTCGCGCCATTCCGAGTCCGGCGGACGAAGTTGGCCAGCCCCACCCCCCAAGGCTATACCCCACCCGTTTTTGTGGCCATTTTCCGCTGGACGAACTTGGCGCCCCGGCCTTCGGGCTGGTATTTTTGGGCTCGGCTGTTCCCGCGGCCTATTTTTGGCACACGGAGGCTCCTCGCAAAGTCTCGCGGCATTCCGAGTCCGGCGGACGAAGTTGGCCAGCCCCACCCCCCAAGGCTATAGCCCACCCGTTTTTGTGGCCATTTTCCGCTGGACGAACTTGGCTCCCCGGCCTTCGGGCGGGTATTTTTGGGCGCGGCTCTGCCCGCGGCCTATTTTTGGCACACGGAGACGCCTCGCAAAGTCTCGCGCCATTCCGAGTCCGGCGGACGAAGTTGGCCAGCCCCACTCCCCAAGGCTATAGCCCACCCGTTTTTGTGGCCTTTTTCCACTGGACGAACTTGGCGCCCCGGCCTTCGGGCGGGTATTTTTGGGCGCGGCTGTGCCCGCAGCCTATTTTTGGCACACGGAGGTGCCTCGCAAAGTCTCGCGCCATTCCGTGTCCGCCGGACGAACTTGGCCAGCCCCACCCCCCAAGGCTATAGCCCACCCGTTTTTGTGGCCATTTTCCGCTGGACGAACTTGGTGCCCCGGCCTTCGGGCGGGTATTTTTGGGCGCGGCTGTGCCCGCGGCCTATTTTTGGCATACGGAGGTGCCTCGCAAAGTCTCGCGCCATTCCGAGTCCGGCGGACGAAGTTGGCCAGCCCCACCCCCCAAGGCTATAGCCCACCCGTTTTTGTGGCCATTTTCCGCTGGACGAACTTGGCGCCCCGGCCTTCGGGCGGGTATTTTTGTTCGCGGCTCTGCCCGCGGCCTATTTTTGGCACACGGAGACGCCTCGCAAAGTCTCGCGCCATTCCGAGTCCGGCGGACGAAGTTGGCCAGCCCCACTCCCCAAGGCTATAGCCCACCCGTTTTTGTGGCCTTTTTCCGCTGGAGGAACTTGGCGCCCGGCCTTCGGGCGGGTATTTTTAGGCGCGGCTGTGCCCAAGGCCTATTTTTGGCACACGGAGGCGCATCGGAAAGCCTCGCGCCATTCCGAGTCCGGCGGACGAAGTTGGCCAGCCCCACCCCCAAGGCTATAGCCCACCCGTTTTGTGGCCATTTTCCGCTGGCGAACTTGGCGCCCGGCCTTCGGGCGAGTATTTTTAGGCGCGGCTGTGCCGCGGCATATTTTTAAGCACACGGAGGCGCCTCCCAAAGTCTCGCGCCATTCCGAGTCCGGGCGGACAAGTCGGCCGGCCCCACTTCCAAGGCTATAGCCCACCCGTTTTTGTGGCCATTTTCCGCTGGGCGAACTTGGCGGCCCGGCCTTCGGGCTGGTATTTTTGGGCGCGGCTGTGCCCGCGGCATATTTTTCGAAAACGGAGGAGCCTCTCAAAGTCTCGCGCCCTTCCGCGTCCAGCGGACGAAGTAGGCCGGCCCCACCCCAAGGCTATAGCCCACCCGTTTTGTGGCCATTTTCCGCTGGGACGAACTTGGCGCCCGGCCTTCGGGCGGGTATTTTTGGGCGCGGCTGTGCCCGCGGCCTATTTTTGGCACACGGAGGCACCTCGCAAAGTCTCGCGCCATTCCGAGTCCGGCGGACGAAGTTGTCCAGCCCCAATCCCCAAGGCTATAGCCCACCCGTTTTTGTGGCCTTTTTCCACTGGACGAACTTGGCGCCCCGGCCTTCGGGCGGGTATTTTTGGGCGCGGCTGTGCCCGCGGCCTATTTTTCGCATACGGAGGTGCCTCGCAAAGTCTTGCGCCATTCCGTGTCCGCCGGACGAACTTGGCCAGCCCCACCCCCCAAGGCTATAGCCCACCCGTTTTTGTGGCCATTTTCCGCTGGACGAACTTGGCGCCCCGGCCTTCGGGCAGGTATTTTTGGGCGCGGCTGTGTCCGCGGCCTATTTTTGGCACACGGAGGCGCCTCACAAAGTCTCGAGCCATTCCGAGTCCGGCGGACGAAGTTGGCCAGCCCCACCCCCCAAGGCTATAGCCCACCCGTTTTTCTGGCCATTTTCCGCTGGACGAACTTGGTGCCCCGGCCTTCGGGCGGGTATTTTTGGGCGCGGCTGTGCCCGCGGCCTATTTTTGGCACACGGAGGAGCCTCGCAAAGTCTCGCGCCATTCCGAGTCCGGGGGACGAAGTTGGCCAGCCCCACCCCCCAAGGCTATAGCCCACCCGTTTTTGTGGCCATTTTCCGCTGGACGAACTTGGCGCCCCGGCCTTCGGGCGGGTATTTTTGGGCGCGGCTCTGCCCGCGGCCTATTTTTGGCACACGGAGACGCCTCGCAAAGTCTCGCGCCATTCCGAGTCCGGCGGACGAAGTTGGCAAGCCCCACTCCCCAAGGCTATAGCCCACCCGTTTTTGTGGCCATTTTCCGCTGGAGGAACTTGGCGCCCCGGCCTTCGGGCGGGTATTTTTGGGCGCGGCTGTGCCCGCGGCCTATTTTTGGCACACGGAGGCGCATCGGAAAGCCTCGCGCCATTCCGAGTCCGGCGGACGAAGTTGGCCAGCCCCACCCCCCAAGGCTATAGCCCACCCGTTTTTGTGGCCATTTTCCGCTGGCGGAACTTGGCGCCCCGGCCTTCGGGCGGGTATTTTTGGGCGCGGCTGTGCCCGCGGCATATTTTTGGCACACGGAGGCGCCTCCCAAAGTCTCGCGCCATTCCGAGTCCGGCGGACGAAGTCGGCAGCCCCACCCCCAAGGCTATAGCCCACCCGTTTTTGTGGCCATTTTCCGCTGGGCGAACTTGGCGCCCCGGCCTTCGGGCTCGTATTTTTGGGCGCGGCTGTGCCCGCGGCATATTTTTGGCACACGGAGTCGCCTCACAAAGTCTCGCGCCATTCCGAGTCCGGCGGACGAAGTAGGCCGGCCCCACCCCCCAAGGCTATAGCCCACCCGTTTTTGTGGCCATTTTCCGCTGGACGAACTTGGCGCCCCGGCCTTCGGGCTGGTATTTTTGGGCGCGGCTGTGCCCGCGGCATATTTTTGGCACACGGAGGCGCCTCACAAAGTCTCGCACCATTCCGAGTCCGGCGGACGAAGTGGGCCGGCCCCACCCCCCAAGGCTATAGCCCACCCGTTTTTGTGGCCATTTTCCGCTGGAGGAACTTGGCGCCCCGGCCTTCGGGCTGGTATTTTTGGGCGCGGTTGTGCCCGCGGCATATTTTTGGCACACGGAGGCGCCTCACAAAGTCTCGCGCCATTCCGAGTCCTGCGGACGAAGTCGGCCGGCCCCACCCCCCAAGGCTATAGCCCACCTGTTTTTGTGGCCATTTTCCGCTGGAGGAACTTGGCGCCCCGGCCTTTGGGCGGGTATTTTTGGGCGCGGCTGTTCCCGCGGCCTATTTTTGGCACACGGAGGCGCATCGGAAAGCCTCGCGCCATTCCGAGTCCGGCGGACGAAGTTGGCCAGCCCCACCCCCCAAGGCTATAGCCCACCCGTTTTTGTGGCCATTTTCCGCTGGCGGAACTTGGCGCCCCGGCCTTCGGGCGGGTATTTTTGGGCGCGGCTGTGCCCGCGGCCTATTTTTGGCACACGGAGGCGCCTCGCAAAGTCTCGCGTTATTCCGAGTCCGGCGGACGAAGTCGGCCGGCCCCACCCCCCAGGGCTATAGCCCACCCGTTTTTGTGGCCATTTTCCGCTGGGCGAACTTGGCGCCCCGGCCTTCGGGCTGGTATTTTTGGGCGCGGCTGTGCCCGCGGCATATTTTTGGCACACGGAGGCGCCTCACAAAGTCTCGCACCATTCCGAGTCCGGCGGACGAAGTTGGCCGGCCCCACCCCCCAAGGCTATAGCCCACCCGTTTTTGTGGCCATTTTCCGCTGGAGGAACTTGGCGCCCCGGCCTTCGGGCTGGTATTTTTGGGCGCGGCTGTGCCCGCGGCATATTTTTGGCACACGGAGGCGCCTCACAAAGTCTCGCGCCATTCCGAGTCCTGCGGACGAAGTCGGCCGGCCCCACCCCCCAAGGCTATAGCCCACCTGTTTTTGTGGCCATTTTCCGCTGGAGGAACTTGGCGCCCCGGCCTTTGGGCGGGTATTTTTGGGCGCGGCTGTTCCCGCGGCCTATTTTTGGCACACGGAGGCGCATCGGAAAGCCTCGCGCCATTCCGAGTCCGGCGGACGAAGTTGGCCAGCCCCACCCCCCAAGGCTATAGCCCACCCGTTTTTGTGGCCATTTTCCGCTGGCAGAACTTGGCGCCCCGGCCTTCGGGCGGGTATTTTTGGGCGCGGCTGTGCCCGCGGCCTATTTTTGGCACACGGAGGCGCCTAGCAAAGTCTCGCGCCATTCCGAGTCCGGCGGACGAAGTCGGCCAGCCCCACCCCTGTGGCTATAGCCCACCGTTTTGTGGCCATTTTCCGCTGGGCGAACTTGGCGCCCCGGCCTTCGGGCTGGTATTTTTGGGCGCGGCTGTGCCCGCGGCATATTTTTGGCACACGGAGGCGCCTCACAAAGTCTCGCACCATTCCGAGTCCGGCGGACGAAGTTGGCCGGCCCCAACCCCCAAGGCTATAGCCCACCCGTTTTTGTGGCCATTTTCCGCTGGAGGAACTTGGCGCCCCGTCCTTCGGGCTGGTATTTTTGGGCGCGGCTGTGCCCGCGGCATATTTTTGGCACACGGAGGCGCCTCACAAAGTCTCGCGCCATTCCGAGTCCTGCGGACGAAGTCGGCCGGCCCCACCCCCCAAGGCTATAGCCCACCTGTTTTTGTGGCCATTTTCCGCTGGAGGAACTTGGCGCCCCGGCCTTTGGGCGGGTATTTTTGGGCACGGCTGTGCCCGCGGCCTATTTTTGGCACACGGAGGCGCATCGGAAAGCCTCGCGCCATTCCGAGTCCGGCGGACGAAGTTGGCCAGCCCCACCCCCCAAGGCTATAGCCCACCCGTTTTTGTGGCCATTTTCCGCTGGCGGAACTTGGCGCCCCGGCCTTCGGGCGGGTATTTTTGGGCGAGGCTGTGCCCGCGGCCTATTTCTGGCACGCGGAGGCCACTCGCAAAGTGTCGCTCCATTCCAAGTCCGGTGGACGAAGTTGGCCAGCCCCTCCCCCCAAGGCTATAGCCCACCCATTTTTTGGCCATTTTTCCGCTGGACGAACTTGGCGCCCTGGCCTTCGGGCGGTTATTTTTGGGCGCGGCTGTGCCCGCGGCCTATTTTTGGCACGCGGAGGCTGCTCGTAAAGTCTCCCCCATTCCGAGTCCGGCGGACGAAGTTGGCCAGCCCCTCCCCCCAAGGCTATAGCCCACCCGTTTTTTGGCCATTTTTCCGCTGGGGGGTTTGGGCGCAACAACCTTCGGTGGGTTATTTTTAGGCGCGGCTGTGCCCACGGCCTATTTTTGGTACGTGTACGCCGCTCGCAAAGTCTCGCGCCATTCCGAGTCCGGCGGACGAAGTTGGCCAGCCCCTCCCCCCAAGGCTATAGCCCACCCGTTTTTTGGCCATTTTTCCGCTGGACGAACTTGCCGCCCCGGCGTTCGGGCGGTTATTTTTGGGCGCGGCTGTGCCCACGGCCTATTTTTGCCACACGGAGGCCGTTCGCATAGTGTCGCCCCATTTCGAGTCCGGCGGACGAAGTTGGCCAGCCCCTCCCCCCAAGGCTATAGCCCACCCGTTTTTTGGCCATTTTTCCGCTGGACGAACTTGGCGCCCCGGCCTTCGGGCGGTTATTTTTGGGCGCGGCTGTGCCCGCGGCCTATTTTTGGCACGCGGAGGCTGCTCGCAAAGTCTCCCCCATTCCGAGTCCGGCGGACGAAGTTGGCCAGCCCCTCCCCCCAAGGCTATAGCCCACCCGTTTTTTGGCCATTTTTCGCTGGGACGAACTTGGCGCCCCGGCCTTCGGCCAGTTATTTTTGGGCGCGGCTGTGCCAGCAGCCTATTTTTGGCACGCGGAGGCCGCTCGCAAAGTCTCGTCCCATTCTGAGTCCGGCGGACGAAGTTGGCGAGCCCTTCCCTCCAAGGCTATAGCCCACCCGTTTTTTGACCATTTTTCCGCTGGACAAACTTGGCGCCCCAGCCTTCGGGCGGTTATTTTTGGGCGCGGTTGAGCCCGCGGCCTATTTTTGGCACGCGGAGGCCGCTCGCAAAGTCTCCCCCATTCCGAGTCCGGCGGACGAAGTCGGCCAGCCCCTCCCCCCAAGGCTAGAGCCCACCCGTTTTTTGACCATTTTTCCGTTGGGGGGTTTGGGCGCGCCGACCTTCAGGCGGTTATTTTTTGACGCGGCTGTGCCCGTGACCTATTTTTGGCACGCGTAGGCGGCTCGCAAAGTCTCGCCCCATTCCGAGTCCGGCGGACGAAGTTGGCCAGCCCCTCCCCCCAAGGCTATAGCCCACCCGTTTTTTGGCAATTTTTCCGCTGGACAAACTTGGCGCCCCGGCCTTCGAGCGGTTATTTTTGGGCACGGCTGTACCCGCGGCCGTTTTTGGCATGCGGAGGCCTCTCGCAAAGTCTCGCCCCATTCCGAGTCCGGCAGACGAAGTGGGCCAGCCCCTCCCCCCAAGGCTATAGCCCACCCGTTTTTTGGCCATTTTTCCGCTGGGGGTTTTGGATGCGCCGACCTTCGGGCGGGTAGTTTTGGGTGCGGCTCTGCCCGTGGCCTATTTTTGGCACCCGGAGGCAGCTCGCAAAGTGTCGCCCCATTCCGAGTCCGGCGGACGAAGTGGGCGAGCCCCTCCCCCCAAGGCTATAGCCCAACCGTTTTTTGGCCATTTTTCCGCTGGACGAACTTGGCGTCCCGGCCATCGGGCAATTATTTTTGGGCGCGGCTGTGCGCGCGGCATATTTTTGGCACGCGGAGGCCGCTCGCAAACTCTCGCCCCATTCCGAGTCCGGCGGACGAAGTGGGCCAGCCCCTCCCCCCTAGGCTATAGCCCACCCGTTTTTTGCCCATTTTCCGCTGGACGAACTTGGCGCCCCGGCCTTCAGGCGGTTATTTTTGGGCAGGGCTGTGCCCGCTTCCTATTTTTGCCACACGGAGGCCGTTCGCATAGTGTCACCCCATTCCGAGTCCGGCGGACGAAATGGGCCAGCCCCTCCCCCCAAGGCTATAGCCCACCCGTTTTTTGGCCATTTTTCCGCCGGACGAACTTGGTGCCCCGGCCTTCGGGCAGTTATTTTTGGGTGCGGCTGTGCCCGCGGCATATTTTTGGCACGCGTAGGCCGCTCACAAAGTCTCGTCCCATTCCGAGTCCGGCGGATGAAGTTGGCCAGCCCCTCCCCCCAAGGCTATAGCCCACCCGTTTTTTGGACATTTTTCCGCTGGGCGAACTAGGCGCCCCGGCCTTCAGGCGGTTATTTTTGGGCGCGGCTGTGCCCGTGGCCTATTTTTAGCACGCGGAAGCCGCTCGCAAAGTCTCGCCCCATTCCGAGTCCGGCGGACGAAGTGGGCCAGCCCCTCCCGCCAAGGCTATAGCCCAACCGTTTTTTGGCCATTTTTCCGCTGGGGGGTTTGGGCGTAACGACCTTCGGGGGGTTATTTTGGGGCGCGGCTGTGCCCGTGGCCTATTTTTGGCACGCGGAGGCTGCTCGCAAAGTCTCACCCCATTCCGAGTCCGGCAGACGAACTTGGCCAGCCCCTCCCCCTAAGGCTATAGCCCACCCGTTTTTTGGCCATTTTTCCGCTGGGGGGTTTGGGCGCGCCGACCTTCGGGCGGTTATTTTTGGGCGCGGCTGTGCCCACGGCCTATTTTTGGCACGCGGAGGCCGATCGCAAAGTCTCGCCCCATTCCGAGTCCGGCGGACGAAGTGGGCCAGCCCCTCCCCCCAAGGCTATAGCCCAACCGTTTTTTGACCATTTTTCCGCTGGACGAACTTGGCGCCCCGGCCATCGGGCAATTATTTTTGGGCGCGGCTGTGCGCGCGGCCTATTTTTGGCACGCGGAGGTCGCCCGTAAAGTCTCGCCCCATTCCGAGTCCGGCTGACGAAGTGGGCCAGCCCCTCCCCCCAAGGCTATAGCCCACCCATTTTTTGGCCATTTTTCCGCTGGGGGGTTTGGGCGTAACGACCTTCGGGGGGTTATTTTGGGGCGCGGCTGTGCCCGCAGCCTATTCTTGGCACGCGGAGGCCGCTCGCAAAGTCTCGCCCCATTCCGAGTCCGGCGGACGAAGTGGGCGAGCCCCTCCCCCCAAGGCTATAGCCCAACCGTTTTTTGGCCATTTTTCCGCTGGACGAACTTGGCGTCCCGGCCATCGGGCAATTATTTTTGGGTGCGGCTGTGCGCGCGGCATATTTTTGGCACGCGGAGGCCGCTCGCAAACTCTCGCCCCATTCCGAGTCCGGCGGACGAAGTGGGCCAGCCCCTCCCCCCTAGGCTATAGCCCACCCGTTTTTTGCCCATTTTCCGCTGGACGAACTTGGCGCCCCGGCCTTCAGGCGGTTATTTTTGGGCAGGGCTGTGCCCGCTTCCTATTTTTGCCACACGGAGGCCGTTCGCATAGTGTCACCCCATTCCGAGTCCGGCGGACGAAATGGGCCAGCCCCTCCCCCCAAGGCTATAGCCCACCCGTTTTTTGGCCATTTTTCCGCCGGACGAACTTGGTGCCCCGGCCTTCGGGCAGTTATTTTTGGGTGCGGCTGTGCCCGCGGCATATTTTTGGCACGCGTAGGCCGCTCACAAAGTCTCGTCCCATTCCGAGTCCGGCGGATGAAGTTGGCCAGCCCCTCCCCCCAAGGCTATAGCCCACCCGTTTTTTGGACATTTTTCCGCTGGGCGAACTAGGCGCCCCGGCCTTCAGGCGGTTATTTTTGGGCGCGGCTGTGCCCGTGGCCTATTTTTAGCACGCGGAAGCCGCTCGCAAAGTCTCGCCCCATTCCGAGTCCGGCGGACGAAGTGGGCCACCCCCTCCCCCCAAGGCTATAGCCCAACCGTTTTTTGGCCATTTTTCCACTGGACGAACTTGGCGCCCCGGCCATCGGGCAATTATTTTTGGGCGCGGCTGTGTGCGCGGCCTATTTTTGGCACGCGGAGGCCGCTCGTAAAGTCTCGCCCCATTCCGAGTCCGGCGGACGAAGTGGGCCAGCCCCTCCCCCCAAGGCTATAGCCCACCCGTTTTTTGGCCATTTTTCCGCTGGGGGGTTTGGGCGTAACGACCTTCGGGGGGTTATTTTGGGGCGCGGCTGTGCCCGCGGCCTATTTTTGGCACCCGGAGGCCGCTCGCAAAGTGTCGCCCCATTCCGAGTCCGGCGGACGAAGTGGGCCAGCCCCTCCCCCCTAGGCTATAGCCCACCCGTTTTTTGCCCATTTTCCGCTGGACGAACTTGGCGCCCCGGCCTTCAGGCGGTTATTTTTGGGCAGGGCTGTGCCCGCTTCCTATTTTTGCCACACGGAGGCCGTTCGCATAGTGTCACCCCATTCCGAGTCCGGCGGACGAAATGGGCCAGCCCCTCCCCCCAAGGCTATAGCCCACCCGTTTTTTGGCCATTTTTCCGCCGGACGAACTTGGTGCCCCGGCCTTCGGGCAGTTATTTTTGGGTGCGGCTGTGCCCGCGCATATATTTTTGGCACGCGTGGGCCGCTCACAAAGTCTCGTCCCATTCCGAGTCCGGCGGATGAAGTTGGCCAGCCCCTCCCCCAAGGCTATAGCCCACCGTTTTTGGCCATTTTTCCGCTGGACGAACTTGGCGCACCGGCCTTCGGGCGGTTATTTTTGGCGCGGCTGTGCCCGCGGCCTATTTTTGGCACGCGGAGGCCGCTCGCAAAGTCTCGCCCCATTCCGAGTCCGGCGGACGAAGTGGGCCAGCCCCTCCCCCCAAGGCTATAGCCCACCCGTTTTTTGGCCATTTTTCCGCTGGGGGGTTTGGGCGTAATGACCTTCGGGGGGTTATTTTGGGGCGCGGCTGTGTCCGCGGCCTATTTTTGGCACCCGGAGGCCGCTCGCAAAGTGTCGCCCCATTCCGAGTCCGGCGGATGAAGTTGGCCAGCCCCTCCCCCCAAGGCTATAGCCCACCCGTTTTTTGCCCATTTTTCCGGTGGGGGGTTTCGGCGCAACGACCTTCGGGGGGTTATTTTTGGGCGCGGCTGTGCCCGCGGCCAATTTTTGGCACGCGGAGGCCGCTCGCAAAGTCTCGCCCCATTCCGAGTCCGGCGGACGAAGTGGGCCAGCTCCTCCCCCCTAGGCTATAGCCCACCCGTTTTTTGGCCATTTTTCCGCTGGACGAACTTGGCGCCCCGGCCTTCAGGCGGTTATTTTTGGGCGCGGCTGTGCCCGCGTCCTATTTTTGGCACGCGGAGGCCGCTCGCAAAGTCTCGCCCCATTCCGAGTCCGGCGGACGAAGTGGGCCAGCCCCTCTTCCCAAGGCTATAGCCCACCCGTTTTTTGGCCATTTTTCCGTTGGGGTGTTTGGGCGCGCCGACCTTCGGGCGGGTAGTTTTGGGTGCGGCTCTGCCCGTGGCCTATTTTTGGCACCCGGAGGCAGCTCGCAAAGTGTCGCCCCATTCCGAGTCCGGCGGATGAAGTTGGCCAGCCCCTCCCCCCAAGGCTATAGCCCACCCGTTTTTTGTCCATTTTTCCGGTGGGGGGTTTCGGCGCAACGACCTTCGGTGGGTTATTTTGGGGCGCGGCTGTGTCCGCGGCCTATTTTTGGCACCCGGAGGCCGCTCGCAAAGTGTCGCCCCATTCCGAGTCCGGCGGATGAAGTTGGCCAGCCCCTCCCCCCAAGGCTATAGCCCACCCGTTTTTTGCCCATTTTTCCGGTGGGGGGTTTCGGCGCAACGACCTTCGGGGGGTTATTTTTGGGCGCGGCTGTGCCCGCGGCCAATTTTTGGCACGCGGAGGCCGCTCGCAAAGTCTCGCCCCATTCCGAGTCCGGCGGACGAAGTGGGCCAGCCCCTCCCCCCTAGGCTATAGCCCACCCGTTTTTTGGCCATTTTTCCGCTGGACGAACTTGGCGCCCCGGCCTTCAGGCGGTTATTTTTGGGCGCGGCTGTGCCCGCGTCCTATTTTTGGCACGCGGAGGCCGCTCGCAAAGTCTCGCCCCATTCCGAGTCCGGCAGACGAAGTGGGCCAGCCCCTCCCCCCAAGGCTATAGCCCACCCGTTTTTTGGCCATTTTTCCGCTGGGGGGTTTGGATGCGCCGACCTTCGGGCGGGTAGTTTTGGGTGCGGCTCTGCCCGTGGCCTATTTTTGGCACCCGGAGGCAGCTCGCAAAGTGTCGCCCCATTCCGAGTCCGGCGGATGAAGTTGGCCAGCCCCTCCCCCCAAGGCTATAGCCCACCCGTTTTTTGTCCATTTTTCCGGTGGGGGGTTTCGGCGCAACGACCTTCGGTGGGTTATTTTGGGGCGCGGCTGTGCACGCGGCCTATTTTTGGCATGCGGAGGCCGCTCGCAAAGTCTCGCCCCATTCCGAGTCCGGCGGACGAAGTGGGCCAGCCCCTCCCCCCTAGGCTATAGCCCACCCGTTTTTTGGCCATTTTTCCGCTGGACGAACTTGGCGCCCCGGCCTTCAGGCCGTTATTTTTGGGCGCTGCTGTGCCCGCGGACTATTTTTGACACGCGGAGGCCACTCGCAAAGTCTCGCCCCGTTCCGAGTCCGGCGGACGAAGTGGGCCAGGCCCTCCCCCCAAGGCTATAGCCCACCCGTTTTTTGGCCATTTTTCCGCTGGGGGGTTTGGACGCGCCGACCTTCGGGAGGGTAGTTTTGGGCGCGGCTCTGTCCGTGGCCTATTTTTGGTACGCGGAGGCCGCTCGCAAAGTCTCGCCCCATTTCGAGTCCGGCGGACGAAGTTGGCCAGCCCTCCCCCCAAGGCTATAGCCCACCCGTTTTTTGGCCATTTTTCCGCTGGACGAACTTGGCGCCCCGGCCTTCAGGCGGTTATTTTTGGGCGCGCCTGTGCCCGCGGCCTATTTTTGGCACGCGGAGGCCGCTCGCAAAGTCTCGCCCCATTTCGAGTCCGGCGGACGAAGTTGGCCAGCCCTCCCCCCAAGGCTATAGCCCACCCGTTTTTTGCCCATTTTCCGCTGGACGAACTTGGCGCCCCGGCCTTCAGGCGGTTATTTTTGGGCAGGGCTGTGCCCGCGGCCTATTTTTGCCACACGGAGGCCGTTCGCATAGTGTCACCCCATTCCGAGTCCGGCGGACGAAATGGGCCAGCCCCTCCCCCCAAGGCTATAGCCCACCCGTTTTTGGCCCATTTTCCGCTGGACGAACTTGGTGCCCCGGCCTTCGGGCAGTTATTTTTGGGTGCGGCTGTGCCCGCGGCCTATTTTTGGCACGCGTAGGCCGCTCACAAAGTCTCGTCCCATTCCGAGTCCGGCGGATGAAGTTGGCCAGCCCCTCCCCCCAAGGCTATAGCCCACCCGTTTTTTGGACATTTTTCCGCTGGGCGAACTAGGCGCCCCGGCCTTCAGGAGGTTATTTTTGGGCGCGGCTGTGCCCGCGGCCTATTTTTAGCACGCGGAAGCCGCTCGCAAAGTCTCGCCCCATTCCGAGTCCGGCGGATGAAGTTGGCCAGCCGCTCCCCCCAAGGCTATAGCCCACCCGTTTTTTGGCCATTTTTCCGCTGGACGAACTTGGCGCCCTGGCCTTCGGGCGGTTATTTTTGGGCGCGGCTGTACCCACAGCCGATTTTTGGCACGCGGAGGCCTCTCGCAAAGTCTCGCCCCATTCCGAGTCCGGCGGATGAAGTGGGCCAGCCCCTCCCCCCAAGGCTATAGCCCAACCGTTTTTTGGCCATTTTTCCGCTGGACGAACTTGGCGCCCCGGCCATCGGGCAATTATTTTTGGGCGCGGCTGTGCGCGCGGCCTATTTTTGGCACGCGGAGGCCGCTCGTAAAGTCTCGCCCCATTCCGAGTCCGGCGGACGAAGTGGGCCAGCCCCTCCCCCCAAGGCTATAGCCCACCCGTTTTTTGGCCATTTTTCCGCTGGCCGGACTGGGCGCACCGCCCGTCGGGGGGTTATTTTTGGGCGCGGCTGTGCCCGCGGCCTATTTTTGGCACCCGGAGGCCGCTCGCAAAGTGTCGCCCCATTCCGAGTCCGGCGGATAAAGTTGGCCAGCCCCTCCCCCCAACGCTATAGCCCACCCGTTTTTTGGCCATTTTTCCGGTGGGGGGTTTCGGCGCAACGACCTTCGGGGGGTTATTTTTGGGCGCGGCTGTGCCCGCGGCCAATTTTTGGCACGCGGAGGCCGCTCGTAAAGTCTCGCCCCATTCCGAGTCCGGCGGACGAAGTGGGCCAGCCCCTCCCCCCTAGGCTATAGCCCACCCGTTTTTTGGCCATTTTTCCGCTGGACGAACTTGGCGCCCCGGCCTTCAGGCGGTTATTTTTGGGCGCGGCTGTGCCCGCGGCCTATTTTTGGCACGCGGAGGCCGCTCGCAAAGTCTCGCCCCATTCCGAGTCCGGCGGACGAAGTGGGCCAGCCCCTCCCCCCAAAGGTTATAGCCCACCCGTTTTTTGGCCATTTTTCCGCTGGGGGGTTTGGGCGTAACGACCTTCGGGGGGTTATTTTGGGGCGCGGCTGTGACCGCGGCATATTTTTGGCACCCGGAGACCGCTCGCAAAGTGTCGCCCCATTCCGAGTCCGGCGGATGAAGTTGGCCAGCCCCTCCCCCCAAGGCTATAGCCCACCCGTTTTTTGCCCATTTTTCCGGTGGGGGGTTTCGGCGCAACGACCTTCGGGGGGTTATTTTTGGGCGCGGCTGTGCCCGCGGCCAATATTTGGCACGCGGAGGCCACTCGCAAAGTCTCACCCCATTCCGAGTCCGGCGGACGAAGTGGGCCAGCCCCTCCCCCCTAGGCTATAGCCCACCCGTTTTTTGGCCATTTTTCCGCTGGACGAACTTGGCGCCCCGGCCTTCAGGCGGTTATTTTTGGGCGCGGCTGTGCCCGCGGCCTATTTTTGGTACGCGGAGGCCGTTCGCAAAGTCTCGCCCCATTACAAGTCCGGCGGACGAAGTGGGCCAGCCCCTCCCCCCAAGGCTATAGCCCACCCGTTTTTTGGCCATTTTTCCGCTGGGGGATTTGGGCGCGCCGACCTTCGGGCGGGTAGTTTTGGGTGCGGCTCTGTCCGTGGCCTATTTTTGGCACCCGGAGGCAGCTCGCAAAGTTTCGCCCCTTTCCGAGTCCGGCGGATGAAGTTGGCCAGCCCCTCCCCCCAAGGCTATAGCCCACCCGTTTTTTGTCCATTTTTCCGGTGGGGGGTTTCGGCGCAACGACCTTCGGTGGGTTATTTTTGGGCGTGGCTGTGCCCGCGGCCTATTTTTGGCACGCGGAGGCCGCTCGCAAAGTCTCGCCCCATTCCGAGTCCGGCGGACGAAGTGGGCCAGCCCCTCCCCCCAAGGCTATAGCCCAACCGTTTTTTGGCCATTTTTCCGCTGGACGAACTTGGCGCCCCGGCCATCGGGCAATTATTTTTGGGTACGGCTGTGCGCGCGGCCTATTTTTGGCACGCGGAGGCCGCTCGTAAAGTCTCGCCCCATTCCGAGTCCGGCGGACGAAGTGGGCCAGCCCCTCCCCCCAAGGCTATAGCCCACCCGTTTTTTGGCCATTTTTCCGCTGGGGGGTTTGGGCGTAACGACCTTCGGGGGGTTATTTTGGGGCGCGGCTGTGCCCGCGGCCTATTTTTGGCACGCGGAGGCCGCTCGCAAAGTCTCGCCCCATTCCGAGTCCGGCGGACGAAGTGGGCCAGCCCCTCCCCCCAAGGCTATAGCCCAACCGTTTTTTGGCCATTTTTCCGCTGGACGAACTTGGCGCCCCGGCCATCGGGCAATTATTTTTGGGTACGGCTGTGCGCGCGGCCTATTTTTGGCACGCGGAGGCCGCTCGTAAAGTCTCGCCCCATTCCGAGTCCGGCGGACGAAGTGGGCCAGCCCCTCCCCCCAAGGCTATAGCCCACCCGTTTTTTGGCCATTTTTCCGCTGGGGGGTTTGGGCGTAACGACCTTCGGGGGGTTATTTTGGGGCGCGGCTGTGCCCGCGGCCTATTTTTGGCACGCGGAGGCCGCTCGCAAAGTCTCGCCCCATTCCGAGTCCGGCGGACGAAGTGGGCCAGCCCCTCCCCCCAAGGCTATAGCCCAACCGTTTTTTGGCCATTTTTCCGCTGGACGAACTTGGCGCCCCGGCCATCAGGCAATTATTTTTGGGCGCGGCTGTGCGCGCGGCCTATTTTTAGCCCGCGGATGCCGCTCGCAAAGTCTCGCTCCATTCCGAGTCCGGCGGACGACGTTGGCCAGCCCCTCCCCCCATGGCTATAGCCCACCCGTTTTTTGTCCATTTTTCCGCTGGACGAACTTGGCATCCCGGCCTTTGGGTGGTTATTTTTGGGCGCGGCTGTGCCCGCGGCCTATTTTTGGCACGTGGAGGCTGCTCGCAAAGTCTCGCCCCATTCCGAGTCCGGCGGACGAAGTGGGCCAGCCCCTCCCCCCAAGGCTATAGCCCAACCGTTTTTTGGCCATTTTTCCGCTGGACGAACTTGGCGCCCCGGCCATCGGGCAATTATTTTTGGGCGCGGCTGTGCGCGCGGCCTATTTTTAGCCCGCGGATGCCGCTCGCAAAGTCTCGCCCCATTCCGAGTCCGGCGGACGACGTTGGCCAGCCCCTCCCCCCATGGCTATAGCCCACCCGTTTTTTGTCCATTTTTCCGCTGGACGAACTTGGCGTCCCGGCCTTTGGGTGGTTATTTTTGGGCGCGGCTGTGCCCGCGGCCTATTTTTGGCACGCGGAGGGCACTCGCAAAGTCTCACCCCATTCTGAGTCCGGCGGACGACGTTGGCCAGCCCCTCCCCCCAAGGCTATAGCCCACCCGTTTTTTGGCCATTTTTCCGCTGGACGAACTTGGCGCCTCGGCCTTCGGGCGGTTATTTTTGGGCGCAGCCGTGCCCGCGGCCTATTTTTAGCCCGCGGAGGCCGCTCGCAAAGTCTCGACCTATTCCGAGTCCGGCGGACGAAGTTGGCCAGCCCCTCTCCCCAAGGATATAACCCACCCGTTTTTTGGCCATTTTTCCGCTGGACGAACTTGGCACCCAGCCTTCGGGCGCTTATTTTTGGGCGCAGCTGTGCCCACGGCCTATTTTTGGCACGCGGAGGCCGTTCGCAAAGTCTCACCCCATTCCGAGTCCGGCGGACGACGTTGGCCAGCCCCACCCCCCAAGGCTATAGCCCACCCGTTTTTGTGGCCTTTTTCCGCTGGACAATTTGGCGCTGCGGCCTTCGGTCGGGTATTTTTGAGCGCGGCTGTGCCCGCGGCATATTTTTGGCACACGGAGGTGCCTCGCAAAGTCTCGCGCCATTCCGAGTCCGGCGGACGAAGTTGGCCAGCCCCAACCCCCATGGCTATAGCCCACCCGTTTTTGCGGCCTTTTTCCGCTGGACGAACTTGGCGCCGCGGACTTCGGGCAGGTATTTTTGGGCGCGGCTGTGTACGGGGCCTATTTTTGGCACATGGAGGCCACTCGCACAGTCTCGCGCCATTCCGAGTCCGGCGGACGAAGTTGGCCAGCCCCACCCCCCAAGGCTATAGCCCACCCGTTTTTGTGGCCATTTTCCGCATGACGAACTTGGCGCCCCGGCCTTCAGGTGGTTATTTTTGGCCGCGGCTGTGCCCGCGGCCTATTTTTGTCGCACGTAGACCCCTCGCAAAGTCTCGCGCCATTCCGAGTCCGGCAGACAACGTTGGCCAGCCCCACCCCCCAAGGCTATAGCCCACCCGTTTTTGTGGCCTTTTTCTGCTGGATGAACTTGGCGCCCCGGCCATCGGGCAGTTATTTTTGGGCGCGGCTGTGCCCGCGGCCTATTTTTGGCACACGGAGGCTCCTCGCAAATTCTCGCGCCATTCCGAGTCCGGCGGACGAAGTCGGTTAGCCCCACCCCCCAACGCTATAGCCCGCTTGTTTTTGTGGCCTTTTTCCGCTGGACGAAGTTGGTGCCCCGGCCTTCGGGCGGTTATTTTTGGGCGCGGCTGTGCCCGTGGCCTATTTTTGGCACACGGATGCCCCTCGCACAGTCTCGCGCCATTCCGAGTGCGGCAGACGAAGTTGGCCAGCCCCACCCCCCAAGGCTATAGCCCACCCGTTTCTGTGGCCTTTTTCCGCTGGACGAACTTGGCGCCCCGACCTTCGGGTGGTTATTTTTGGACGCGGGTGTGCCCGGGGCCTATTTTTGGGACACGGAGGCCGCTCGCACAGTCTCGCGCCATTCCGAGTGCGGCAGACGAAGTTGGCCAGCCCCACCCCCCAAGGCTATAGCCCACCCGTTTCTGTGGCCTTTTTCCGCTGGACGAACTTGGCGCCCCAGCCTTCGAGCGGTTATTTTTGGGCGCGGCTGTGCCCGGTGCCTATTTTTGGCACACGGAGGCCGCTCGCAAAGTCTTGCGCCATTCCGAGTCCAGCGGACGAAGTTGGCCAGCCCCACCCCCCAAGGCTATAGCCCACCCGTTTTTGTGGCCTTTTTCCGCTGGACAATTTGGCGCTGCGGCCTTCGGTCGGGTATTTTTGGGCGCGGCTGTGCCCGCGGCCTATTTTTGTCACACGGAGGCCCGTCGCAAAGTCTCGCACCATTCTGAGTCCGGCAGACGACGTTGGCGAGCCCCACCCCCCGAGGCTATAGCCCACCCGTTTTTGTGGCCTTTTTGTGCTGGATGAACTTGGCGCCCCGGCCATCTGGCGGTTATTTTTGGGCGCGGCTGTGCCCGCGGCCTATTTTTGGCTCATGGAGGTCGTTCGGAAAGTCTCGCTCCATTCCGATTCCGGCGGACGAAGTGGGCCAGCCGCACCCCCCAAGGCTATAGCCCACCCGTTTTTGTGGCCTTTTTCCGCTGGACGAACTTGGCGCCCCGGCCTTCGGGCGGTTATTTTTGGGCGCGGCTGTGGCCGGGGCCTATTTTTGGCTCACGGAGGTCGTTCGGAAAGTCTCGCTCCATTCCGATTCCGGCGGACGAAGTTGGCCAACCCCACCCCCCAAGGCTATAGCCCACCCGTTTTTGTGGCCATTTTCCGCATGACGAACTTGGAGCCCCGGCCTTCGGGTGGTTATTTTTGGGCGCGGCTGTGGCCAGGGCCTATTTTTGGCTCACGGAGCCCGCTCGCAAAGCCTCGCGCCATTCCGAGTCCGGCGGACGAAGTTGGCCAGCCCCACCCCCCAAGGCTATGGCGCACCCATTTTTGTGGCCTTTTTCCGCTGGACCAACTTGGCGCCGCGGCCTTCGGGCGGGTATTTTTGGGGGCGGCTGTGTCCGCGGCCTATTTTTGGCACACAGAGGTGCCTCGCAGAGTCTCGCGCCATTCCGAGTCCGGCGGACGAAGTTGGCCAGTCCCACCCCCCAAGGCTATAGCCCACCCGTTTTTGTGTCCTTTTTCCGCTGGACGAACTTGGCGCCCTGGCCTTCGGGCGGTTATTTTTGGGCGCGGCTGTGGCCGGGGCCTATTTTTGGCTCATGGAGGTCGTTCGGAAAGTCTCGCTCCATTCCGATTCCGGCGGACGAAGTGGGCCAGCCGCACCCCCCAAGGCTATAGCCCACCCGTTTTTGTGGCCTTTTTCCGCTGGACGAACTTGGCGCCCCGGCCTTCGGGCGGTTATTTTTGGGCGCGGCTGTGGCCGGGGCCTATTTTTGGCTCACGGAGGTCGTTCGGAAAGTCTCGCTCCATTCCGATTCCGGCGGACGAAGTTGGCCAACCCCACCCCCCAAGGCTATAGCCCACCCGTTTTTGTGGCCTTTTTCCGCTGGACGAACTTGGCGCCCCGGTCTTCGAGCGGTTATTTTTGGGCGCGGCTGTCCCCGGGGCCTAGTTTTGGCACACAGAAGCCGCTCGCAAAGTCTCGCGCCATTCCGAGTGCGGCAGACGAAGTTGGCCAGCCCCACCCCCCAAGGCTATAGCCCATCCGTTTCTGTGGCCTTTTTCCGCTGGACGAACTTGGCGCCCCGGCCTTCGAGCGGTTATTTTTGGGCGCGGCTGTGGCCGGTGCCTATTTTTGGCACACGGAGGCCGCTAGCAAAGTCTTGCGCCATTCCGAGTCCAGCGGACGAAGTTGGTCAGCCCCACCCCCCAAGGGTATAGCCCACCCGTTTCTGTGGCATTTTTTTGCTGGACGAACTTGGCGCCCCGGCCTTCGGGCGGTTATTTTTGGGTGCGGCTGTGGCCGGGGCCTATTTTCGGCACACGGAGGCTCTCGGAAAGTCTCGCTCCATTTCAAGTCCGGCGGACGAAGTTGGCCAGCCCCACTCCCCAAGGCTATAGCCCACCCGATTTTGTGGCCTTTTTCCGCTGGACGAACTTGGCGCCCCGGCCTTCGGGCGGTTATTTTTGGGCGCGGCTTTGCCCAGGGCCTATTTCTGGCACACGGAGGCTGCTCGCAAATTCTCGCGCCATTCCGAGTCCGGCGGACGAAGTGGGCCAGCCCCACCCCCCAAGGCTATAGCCCACCCGTTTTTGTTGCCTTTTTCCGATGGACGAACTTGGCGCCCCAGCCTTCGGGCGGTTATTTTTCGGTGCGGCTATGCCGGGGGCCTATTTTTTGCAGACAAAGGCCGCTCGCAAAGTCGCACGCCCGTCCGAGTCCGGCGGACGAAGTTGGCCACCCCCACCCCCCAAGGCTATAGCCCACCGTTTTTGTGGCCTTTTTCCGCTGGACGAACTTGGCGCCCCGGCCTTCGGGAGGTTATTTTTGGACGCGGCTGTGCCCGGGGCCTGTTTTTGGCACACGGAGGCCGCTCGTAAAGTTTCGCGCCATTCCGAGTCCGGCGGACGAAGTTGGCCAGCCCCACCCCCCAAGGCTATAACTCACCCGTTTTTGTGGCCTATTTCCTCTGGACGAACTTGGCGCCCCGGCCTTTGGGCGGTTATTTTTGGGCGCGGCTGTGCCCGGGGCCTATTTTTGGCACACGGAGACTGCTCGCAAAGTCTTGCGCCATTCCGAGTCCGGCGGACGAAGTTGGCGAGCCCCACCCCCCAAGGCTATAGCCCACCCGTTTTTGTGGCCTATTTCCTCTGGACGAACTTGGCGCCCCGGCCTTCGGGCGGTTATTTTTGGGCGCGGCTGTGCCCGGGACCTATTTTTGGTACACAGAGGCTGCTCGCAAAGTCTCGCGCCATTCCGAGTCCGGCGGACGAAGTTGGCGAGCCCCACCCCCCAAGGCTATAGCCCACCCGTTTTTGTGGCCTTTTTCCGCTGGACGATCTTGGCGCCGCGGCCTTCGGGCGGGTATTTTTGGACGCGGCTGTGCCCGGGGCATATTTTTGGCACACGGAGACCGCTCGCAAAGTATCGTGCCATTCCGAGTCTGGCGGACAAAGTTGGCGAGCCCCACCCCCCAAGGCTATAGCCCACCCGTTTTTGTGGCTTTTTTCCGCCGGACGAACTTGGCGTCGCGGCCTTCGGCCGGGTATTTTTGGGCGCGGCTGTGCCCGCGGCCTATTTTAGGCACACGGAGGCGCCTCGCAAAGTCTCGCGCCATTCAGAGTCCGGCGGACGAAGTTGGCGAGCCCCACCCCCCAAGGCTATAGCCCACCCGTTTTTGTGGCCTTTTTCCGCTGGACGAACTTGGCGTCCCGGCGTTCGGGCGGTTATTCTTGGGCGCGACTGTGCCCGGGGCCTATTTTCGGCACACGGAGGCCGCTCGCAAAGTCTCGCGCCATTCAGAGTCCGGCGGACGAAGTTGACCAGCCCCACCCCCCAAAGGCTATAGCCCACCCGTTTTTGTGGCCTTTTTCCGCTGGACGAACTTGGCGCCCCGGCCTTCGGGCAGTTATTTTTGGGCGCGGCTGTGCCCGGGGCCTATTTTCGGCACACGGAGGCCGCTCGCAAAGTCTCACGCCAGTCCGAGTCCGGCGGACGAAGTTGGCCAGCCCCACTCCCCAAGGCTATAGCCCACCCGATTTTGTGGCCTTTTTCCGCTGGACGAACTTGGCGCCCCGGCCTTCGGGAGGTTATTTTTGGGCACGGCTGTGACCGGGGCCTGTTTTTGGCACACGGAACCCGCTCGTAAAGTTTCGCGCCATTCCGAGTCCGGCGGACGAAGTTGGCCAGCCCCACCCCCCAAGGCTATAGCCCACCCGTTTTTGTGGCCTATTTCCTCTGGACGAACTTGGCGCCCCGGCCATCGGGCGGTTATTTTTGGGCGCGGCTGTGCACGGGGCCTATTTTTGGCACATGGAGGCTACTCGCACAGTCTCGCGCCATTCCGAGTCCGGCGGACGAAGTTGGCCAGCCCCACCCCCCAAGGCTATAGCCCACCCGTTTTTGTGGCCATTTTCCGCATGACGAACTTGGCGCCCCGGCCTTCAGGTGGTTATTTTTGGGCGCGGCTGTGCCCGCGGCCTATTTTTGTCGTACGTAGGCCCCTCGCAAAGTCTCGCTCCATTCCGAGTCCGGCAGACGACGTTGGCCAGCCCTCCCCCCCAAGGCTATAGCTCACCCGTTTTTGTGGCCTATTTCCTCTGGACGAACTTGGCGCCCCGGCCTTCGGGCGGTTAATTTTGGGCGCGGCTGTGCCCGGGGCCTATTTTTGGCACACGGAGACTGCTCGCAAAGTCTCGCCCCATTCCGAGTCCGGCGGACGAAGTTGGCGAGCCCCACCCCCCAAGGCTATAGCCCACCCGTTTTTGTGGCCTTTTTCTGCTGGAGGAACTTGGCGCCCCGGCCTTCGGGCGGTTATTTTTGGGCGCGGCTGTGCCCGTGGCCTATTTTTGGCACACGGATGCCGCTCGCAAAGTCTCGCGCCATTCCGAGTCCGGCGGACGAAGTCGGTTAGCCCCACCCCCCAACGCTATAGCCCGCTTGTTTTTGTGGCCTTTTTCCGCTGGACGAAGTTGGTGCCCCGGCCTTCGGGCGGTTATTTTTGGGCGCGGCTGTGCCCGGGGCCTATTTTTGGCTCACGGAGCCCGCTCGCAAAGTCTCGCGCCATTCCGAGTCCGGCGGACGAAGTTGGCCAGCCCCACCCCCAAGGCTATAGCCAACCCGTTTGTGTGGCCTTTTTCCGCTTGTCGTACTTGGCGCCCGGGCCTTCGGGCGGTTATTTTTCGGCGCCGCTGTGCCCGGGGCCTATTTTTGGCAAACGGCGGCCGCTCGCAAAGTCTTGTACCATTCAGAGTCCGGCGGACGAAGTTGGCCAGCCCCACCCCCCAAGGCTATAGCCCACCCGTGGTTGTGGGCGGTTTGCGCTGGACGAACTTGGCGCCCGGTCTTGAGCGGTTATTTTTGGGTGCGGCTGTGCCCGCGCTTATTTTGGCACACAGAAGCCGCTCGCAAAGTCTTGCGCCATTCCGAGTCCAGCGGACGGTTGGTCAGCCCCACCCCCAAGGGTATAGCCCACCCGCTTTCGTGGCCTTTTTCCGCTGAACGAACTTGGCGCCCCGGCCTTCGGGCGGTTATTTTTGAATACGGCTGTGCCCGCGGCTTATTTTTGGCACGCGGAGTCCGCTCGCAAAGTCTTGTCCCATTCCGAGTCCGGCGGACGAAGTTGCCCAGCTCCTCCCCCCAAGGCTATAGCCCACCCGTTTTTTGGCCATTTTTCCGCTGGACGAACTTCGCGCCCCGGCTTTCGGGCAGTTATTTTTGGGCGCGGCTGTGCCCGTGGCCTATTTTTGGCACGCGGAGTCTGCTCGCAAAGTCACGTCCCATTCCGAGTCCGGCGGACGAAGTGGGCCAGCTCCTCCCTCCAAGGCTATAGCCCACCCGTTTTTTGGCCATTTTTCCGCTGGACGAACTTCGCGCCCCGGCCTTCGGGCGGTTATTTTTGGGTGCGGCTGTGCCCGCGGCCTATTTTTGGCACGCGGAGGCTGCTCGCAAAGTCTCGACCCATTCCGATTCCGGCGGACGAAGTTGGCCAGCCCCTCCCCAAGGCTATAGCCCACCGTTTTTTGGCTATTTTTCCGTTGGGGGTTTGACGCGCTGTGCCCGTGGCCTATTTTTGGTACGCGGAGGCCACTCGCAAAGTCTGGCCCCATTCCGAGTCCGGCGGACGAAGTGGGCCAGCCCCACCCCCCGAGGCTATAGCCCACCCGGGTTTGAGGCCTTTTTCCGCTGGGCGAGCTTGTTGCCGCGGACTTCGGCGGGTATTTTTGGCGCGGCTGTGCCCGCGGCCTATTTTTGTTACACGGAGGCGCCTCCCAAATTCTCGCACCATTCCAAGTCCGGCGGACAAGTGGGCCAGCCCCACCCCCAAGGCTATAGCCCACCCGTTTTTGTGGCTTTTTTCCGCTGGACGAACTTGGCGCCCCGGCCTTCGGGCGGTTATTTTTGGGCGCGGATGTGTCCGGGGCCTATTTTTGGCAAACGGATGCCGCTTGCAAAGTCTCGCGCCATTCCGAGTCCGGTGGATGAAGTTGGCCAGCCCCACCCCCCAACGCTATAGCGCACCCATTTTTGTGGCCTGTTTCCGCTGGACCACCTTGGCGCCCCGGCCTTCGGGCAGTTATTTTTGGGTGCGGCTGTGCCCGGGGCCTATTTTTATCACACGGAGGCCGCTCGCAAAGTCTCGCGCCATTCCGAGTCCGGCGGACGAAGTTGGCCAGCCCCACCCCCAAGGCTATAGCCCACCCGTTTTTGTGGCCTTTTTCCGCTGGACGAACTTGGCGCCCCGGCCTTCGAGCGGTTATTTTTTGGCGCGGCTGTGGCCGGGGCCTATTTTTGGCTCACGGAGCCCGCTCGCAAAGTCTCGCGCCATTCCGAGTGCGGCAGACGAAGTTGGCCAGCCCCACCCACAAGGCTATAGCCCACCCGTTTCTGTGGCCTTTTTCCGCTGGACGAACTTGGCACCCCGGCCTTCGAGCGGTTATTTTTGGGCGCGGCTGTGCCCGGTGCCTATTTTTGGCACACGGAGGCCGCTAGCAAAGTCTTGCGCCATTCCGAGTCCAGCGGACGAAGTTGGTCAGCCCCACCCCCCAAGGGTATAGCCCACCCGTTTCTGTGGCCTTCTTCCGCTGGACGAACTTGGCGCCCCAGCCTTTGTGGCCTTTTTCCGCTGGACGAACTTGGCGCCCTGTCCTTCGAGCGGTTATTTTTGGGCGCGGCTGTGCCCGGGGCCTATTTTTTGAACACGGAGGCCGCTCGCAAAGTCTCGCGCCATTCCGATTCCGGCGGACGAAGTTGGCCAGCCCCACCCCCAAGGCTATAGCCCACCCGTTTTTGTGGCCTTTTTCCGCTGGACGAACTTGGCGCCCCGGCCTTCGGGTGGTTATTTTTGGGCGCGGCTGAGCCCGGGGCCTATTTTTGGCACACGGAGGCCGCTCGCAAAGTCTCGCACCATTCCGAGTCCGGTGGACGAAGTCGGCCAGCCCCACCCCCCAAGGCTATAGCCCACCCGTTTTTGTCGCCTTTTTCCGCTGGACGAACTTGGCGCCCCGGCCATCGGGCGGTTATTTTTGGGCGCGGCTGTGCACGGGGCCTATTTTTGGCACATGGAGGCTACTCGCACAGTCTCGCGCCATTCCGAGTCCGGCGGACGAAGTTGGCCAGCCCCACCCCCCAAGGCTATAGCCCACCCGTTTTTGTGGCCATTTTCCGCATGACGAACTTGGCGCCCCGGCCTTCAGGTGGTTATTTTTGGGCGCGGCTGTGCCCGCGGCCTATTTTTGTCGTACGTAGGCCCCTCGCAAAGTCTCGCTCCATTCCGAGTCCGGCAGACGACGTTGGCCAGCCCTCCCCCCCAAGGCTATAGCTCACCCGTTTTTGTGGCCTATTTCCTCTGGACGAACTTGGCGCCCCGGCCTTCGGGCGGTTAATTTTGGGCGCGGCTGTGCCCGGGGCCTATTTTTGGCACACGGAGACTGCTCGCAAAGTCTCGCCCCATTCCGAGTCCGGCGGACGAAGTTGGCGAGCCCCACCCCCCAAGGCTATAGCCCACCCGTTTTTGTGGCCTTTTTCTGCTGGAGGAACTTGGCGCCCCGGCCTTCGGGCGGTTATTTTTGGGCGCGGCTGTGCCCGTGGCCTATTTTTGGCACACGGATGCCGCTCGCAAAGTCTCGCGCCATTCCGAGTCCGGCGGACGAAGTCGGTTAGCCCCACCCCCCAACGCTATAGCCCGCTTGTTTTTGTGGCCTTTTTCCGCTGGACGAAGTTGGTGCCCCGGCCTTCGGGCGGTTATTTTTGGGCGCGGCTGTGCCCGGGGCCTATTTTTGGCTCACGGAGCCCGCTCGCAAAGTCTCGCGCCATTCCGAGTCCGGCGGACGAAGTTGGCCAGCCCCACCCCCAAGGCTATAGCCCACCCGTTTTTGTGGCCTTTTTCCGCTGGACGAACTTGGCGCCCCGGCCTTCGGGCGGTTATTTTTCGGCGCAGCTGTGCCCGGGGCCTATTTTTGGCAAACGGCGGCCGCTCGCAAAGTCTTGTACCATTCCGAGTCCGGCGGACGAAGTTGGCCAGCCCCACCCCCCAAGGCTATAGCCCACCCGTTTTTGTGGCCTTTTTCCGCTGGACGAACTTGGCGCCCCGGTCTTCGAGCGGTTATTTTTGGGTGCGGCTGTGCCCGCGGCTTATTTTTGGCACACAGAAGCCGCTCGCAAAGTCTTGCGCCATTCCGAGTCCAGCGGACGAAGTTGGTCAGCCCCACCCCCCAAGGGTATAGCCCACCCGTTTCTGTGGCCTTTTTCCGCTGAACGAACTTGGCGCCCCGGCCTTCGGGCGGTTATTTTTGAATACGGCTGTGCCCGCGGCTTATTTTTGGCACGCGGAGTCCGCTCGCAAAGTCTTGTCCCATTCCGAGTCCGGCGGACGAAGTTGCCCAGCTCCTCCCCCCAAGGCTATAGCCCACCCGTTTTTTGGCCATTTTTCCGCTGGACGAACTTCGCGCCCCGGCTTTCGGGCAGTTATTTTTGGGCGCGGCTGTGCCCGTGGCCTATTTTTGGCACGCGGAGTCTGCTCGCAAAGTCACGTCCCATTCCGAGTCCGGCGGACGAAGTGGGCCAGCTCCTCCCTCCAAGGCTATAGCCCACCCGTTTTTTGGCCATTTTTCCGCTGGACGAACTTCGCGCCCCGGCCTTCGGGCGGTTATTTTTGGGTGCGGCTGTGCCCGCGGCCTATTTTTGGCACGCGGAGGCTGCTCGCAAAGTCTCGACCCATTCCGATTCCGGCGGACGAAGTTGGCCAGCCCCTCCCCCCAAGGCTATAGCCCACCGGTTTTTTGGCTATTTTTCCGTTGGGGGGTTTGGACGCGGCTGTGCCCGTGGCCTATTTTTGGTACGCGGAGGCCACTCGCAAAGTCTGGCCCCATTCCGAGTCCGGCGGACGAAGTGGGCCAGCCCCACCCCCCGAGGCTATAGCCCACCCGTTTTTGAGGCCTTTTTCCGCTGGACGAGCTTGTTGCCGCGGACTTCGGGCGGGTATTTTTGGGCGCGGCTGTGCCCGCGGCCTATTTTTGTTACACGGAGGCGCCTCCCAAATTCTCGCACCATTCCAAGTCCGGCGGACGAAGTGGGCCAGCCCCACCCCCCAAGGCTATAGCCCACCCGTTTTTGTGGCTTTTTTCCGCTGGACGAACTTGGCGCCCCGGCCTTCGGGCGGTTATTTTTGGGCGCGGATGTGTCCGGGGCCTATTTTTGGCAAACGGATGCCGCTTGCAAAGTCTCGCGCCATTCCGAGTCCGGTGGATGAAGTTGGCCAGCCCCACCCCCCAACGCTATAGCGCACCCATTTTTGTGGCCTGTTTCCGCTGGACCACCTTGGCGCCCCGGCCTTCGGGCAGTTATTTTTGGGTGCGGCTGTGCCCGGGGCCTATTTTTATCACACGGAGGCCGCTCGCAAAGTCTCGCGCCATTCCGAGTCCGGCGGACGAAGTTGGCCAGCCCCACCCCCAAGGCTATAGCCCACCCGTTTTTGTGGCCTTTTTCCGCTGGACGAACTTGGCGCCCCGGCCTTCGAGCGGTTATTTTTCGGCGCGGCTGTGGCCGGGGCCTATTTTTGGCTCACGGAGCCCGCTCGCAAAGTCTCGCGCCATTCCGAGTGCGGCAGACGAAGTTGGCCAGCCCCACCCACAAGGCTATAGCCCACCCGTTTCTGTGGCCTTTTTCCGCTGGACGAACTTGGCACCCCGGCCTTCGAGCGGTTATTTTTGGGCGCGGCTGTGCCCGGTGCCTATTTTTGGCACACGGAGGCCGCTAGCAAAGTCTTGCGCCATTCCGAGTCCAGCGGACGAAGTTGGTCAGCCCCACCCCCCAAGGGTATAGCCCACCCGTTTCTGTGGCCTTCTTCCGCTGGACGAACTTGGCGCCCCAGCCTTTGTGGCCTTTTTCCGCTGGACGAACTTGGCGCCCTGTCCTTCGAGCGGTTATTTTTGGGCGCGGCTGTGCCCGGGGCCTATTTTTTGAACACGGAGGCCGCTCGCAAAGTCTCGCGCCATTCCGATTCCGGCGGACGAAGTAGGCCAGCCCCACCCCCAAGGCGAAAGCCCACCCGGTTTTGTTGGCGTTTTACGGAGGACGTACTTGGCGCCCCGGCGTTAGGGTGGGTATTTTTGGGCGCGGCTGAGCCCGGGGCCTATTTTTGGCACACGGAGGCCGCTCGCAAAGTCTCGCACCATTCCGAGTCCGGTGGACGAAGTCGGCCAGCCCCACCCCCCAAGGCTATAGCCCACCCGTTTTTGTCGCCTTTTTCCGCTGGACGAACTTGGCGCCCCGGACTTCGGGCGGTTATTTTTGGGCGCGGCTGTGCCCGGGGCCTATTTTTGGCACACGGAGGCCGCTCGCAATGTCTCGCGCCATTCCGAGTCCGGCGGACGAAGTGGGCCAGCCCCACCCCCCAAGGCTATAGGCCGCCCGTTTTTGAGGCCTTTTTCCGCTGGACGAACTTGGCGTCCCGGCCTTCGGGCTGTTATTTTTGGGCGCGGCTGTGCCCGGGGCCTATTTTTGGCACACGGAGGCCGCTCGCAAAGCCTCGGGCCATTCCGAGTCCGGCGGACGAAGTTGGCCAGCCCCATCCCCCAAGGCTATAGCCCACCCGTTTTTGTGGCCTTTTTCCTCTGGACGAACTTGGCGCCCCGGCCTTCGGGCGGTTATTTTTGGGCGCGGCTGTGCCCGGGTCCTATTTTTGGCACACGGAGGCCGCTCGCAAAGTCTCGCGCCATTCCGAGTCCGGCGGACGAAGTTCCCCACCCCCCAAGGGTATAGCCCACCCGTTTTTTGTGGCCATTTTCCGCTGGACGAACTTGGCGCCCCGGCCTTCGGGCGGTTATTTTTGGGCGCGGCTGTGTCCGGAGCCTATTTTTGGCATACGCAGGCGCCTCGCAAAGTCTCGCGCCATTCCGAGTCCGGCGGACGTAGTTGGCCAGCCCCACCCCCCAAGGCTATAGCCCACCCGTTTTTGTGGCATTTTTCCGCTGGACGAACTTGGCGCCCCGGCCTTCGGGCGGTTATTTTTGGCCGCGGCTGTGTCCGGGGCCTATTTTTGGCACACCGAGGCCGCTCGTAAAGTCTCGCGCCATTCCGAGTCCGGCGGACGAAGTGGGCCGACCCCACCCCCCAAGCCTATAGCCCACCCGTTTTTGTGGCCTATTTCCGCTGGACGAAGATGGCTCCCTGGCCTTCGGGCGGTTATTTTTGGGCACGGCTGTGCCCGGGGCCTATTTTTGGTACACGGAAGCCACTCGCAAAGTCTCGCGCCATTCCGAGTCCGGCGGACAAAGTGGGCCAGCCCCACCCCCCAAGGCTATAGCCCACCCGTTTTTGTGGCATTTTTTCGCTGGACGAACTTGGCACCCCGGCCTTCGGGCGGTTATTTTTGGGCGCGGCTGTGCCCGGGGCCTATTTTTGGCACACGGAGGCCGCTCGCAAAGTCTCGCGCCATTCCGAGTCCGGCGGATGAAGTTGGCCAGCCCCACCCCCCAAGGCTGTAGCCCACCCGTTTTTGTGGCCATTTTCCGCTGGACGAACTTGGCGCCCCAGCCTTCGGGCGGTTATTTTTGGGCGCGGCTGTGTCCGGGGCCTATTTTTGGCACACCGAGGCCGCTCGCAAAGTCTCGCGCCATTCTGAGTCCGGCGGACGAAGTTGGCCAGCCCCACCCCCCAAGGCTATAGCCCACCCGTTTTTGTGGCTTTTTTTGCTGGACGAACTTGGTACCCCGGCCTTCGGGCGGTTTTTTTGGGCGCAGCTGTGCCCGGGGCCTATTTTTGGCACACGGAGGCCGCTCGCACAGTCTCGCACCATTCCGAGTCCGGCACACGAAGTGGGCCTGCCCCACCACTCAAGGCTATAGCCCACCCGTTTTTGTGGCCTTTTTCCGCTGGACGAACTTGGTGCCCCGGCCTTCGGGCGGTTATTTTTGGGCGCGGCTGTGCCCGGGGCCTATTTTTGGCACACGGAGGCCGCTCGCAAAGTCTCGCACCATTCCGAGTCCGGCGGACGAAGTTGGCCAGCCCCACCCCCCAAGGCTATAGCCCACCCGTTTTTGTGGCCTTTTTCCACTGGACGAACTTGGCGCCCCGGCCTTCGGGCAGTTATTTTTGGATGCGGCTGTGCCCGGGACCTTTTTATGGCACACGGACACCGCTCGCAAAGTCTCGCGCCATTCCGAGTCCGGCGGACGAAGTTGGCCAGCCCCACCCCCAAAGGCTATAGCCCACCCGTTTTTGTGGCCTTTTTCCGCTGGACGACCTTGGCGCCCTGGCCTTCGGGCAGTTATTCTTGGGCACGGCTGTGTCCGGGGCCTATTTTTGGCACACCGAGGCCGCTCGCAAAGTCTCGCGCCATTCCGAGTCCGGCGGACGAACTTGGCCTGCCCCACCCCCCTAGGCTATAGCCCACCCGTTTTTGTGGCCTTTTTCCGCTGGACGAACATGGCGCCCCGGCCTTCGGGCGGTTATTTTTGGGCGCGGCTGTGGCCTGGGCCTATTTTTGACACACTGAGACTGCTCGCAAAGTCTCGCGCCATTCCGAGTCCGGCGGACGAAGTTGGCCAGCCCCACCCCCCAAGGCTATAGCCCACCCGTTTTTGTGGCCTTTTTCTGCTGGACGAACTTGGCGCCCCAGCCTTCGGGCAGTTATTTTTGGACGCGGCTGTGCCCGGGGCCTATTTTTGGCACACGGAGGCCGTTCGCAAAGTCTCGCGCCATTCCGAGTCCGGCAGACGAAGTTGGCCAGCCCCACCCCCCAAGGCTATAGCCCACCCGTTTTTGTGGCATTTTTTCCGCTGGACGAACTTGGTGCCCCGGCTTTCGGGCAGTTATTTTAGGGCTCGGCTGTGCCCGGGACATTTTTTTGGCACACGGACACCGCTCGCAAAGTCTCGCGCCATTCCGAGTCCGGCGGACGAAGTCGGCCAGCCCCACCCCCAAAGGCTATAGCCCACCCGTTTTTGTGGCCTTTTTCCGCTGGACGACCTTGGCGCCCCGGCCTTCGGGGGGTTATTCTTGGGCGCGGCTGTGTCCGGGGCCTATTTTTGGCACACCGAGGCCGCTCGCAAAGTCTCGCGCCATTCCGAGTCCGGCGTTTAACTTGGCCTGCCCCACCCCCCTAGGCTATAGCCCACCCGTTTTTGTGGCCTTTTTCCGCTGGACGAACATGGCGCCCCGGCCTTCGGGCGGTTATTTTTGGGCGCGGGTGCGGCCTGGGCCTATTTTTGACACACTGAGACTGCTCGCAAAGTCTCGCGCCATTCCGAGTCCGGCGGACGAAGTTGGCCAGCCCCACCCCCCAAGGCTATAGCCCACCCGTGTTTGTGGCCTTTTTCCGCTGGACGAGCTTGGCGCCCCCGCCTTCGGGCGGTTATTTTTGGGCGCGGCTGTGCCCGGGGCCTATTTTTGGCACACGGAGGCCGCTCGCACAGTCTCGCTCCATTCCGAGTCCGGCGTACGAAGTTGGCTTTCCCCACCCCCCAAGGCTATAGCCCACCCGTTTTTGTGGCCTTTTTCCGCTGGACGAGCTTGGCGCCCCGGCCTTCGGGCGGTTATTTTTGTGCACGGCTGTGCCCGGGGCCTATTTTTGGCACACGGAGGCCGCTCGCAAAGTCTCGCACCATTCCGAGTCCGGCGGACAAAGTCGGCCTGCCCCACCCCCCAAGGCTATAGCCCACCTGTTTTTGTGGCTTTTTTCCGCTGGATGAACTTGGCGCCCCGGACTTCAGGCGATTACTTTCGGGCGCGGCTGTGCCCGGGGCCTATTTTTGGCACACGGAGGCCGCTCGTAGAGTCGCGCGCCATTCTGAGTCCGGCCGACGAAGTTGGCCAGCCCCACCCCCCAAGGCTATAGCCCACCCTTTTTTGTGGCCTTTTTCCGCTGGACGAACATGGCGCCCCGGCCTTCGGGCGGTTATTTTTGGGCGCGGCTGTGTCCGGGGCCTATTTTTTGCACACGGAGGCCGCTCGCAGAGTCTCGCGCCATTCCGAGTCCGGCGGACGAAGTTGGCCAGCCCCACCCCCCAAGGCTATAGCCCACCCGTTTTTGTGGCCTTTTTCCGCTGGATGAACATGGCGCCCCGGCCTTCGGGCGGTTATTTTCGGGCGCGGCTGTGCCCGGGGCCTATTTTTGGTACACGGAGGCCGCTCGCAAAGTCTCGCGCCATTCCGAGTCCGGCGGACGAAGTTGGCCAGCCCCACCCCCCAAGGCTATAGCCCACCCGTTTTTGTGGCCTTTTTCCGCTGGACGAACTTGGCGCCCCGGCCTTCGGGCAGTTATTTTTGGTCGCGGCTGTGCCCGAGGCCTATTTTTGGCACACGGAGGCCGCTCGCAAAGTATCGCGCCATTCCGAGTCCGGCGGACGAAGTTGGCCAGCCCCACCCCCCAAGGCTATAGGCCGCCCGTTTTTGTGGCCTTTTTCCGCTGGACGAAATTGGCGCCCTGGCCTTCGGGCGGTTATTTTTCGGCGCGGCTGTGCCAGGGGCCTATATTTGGCACACGGAGGCCGCTCGCAAAGTCTCGCGCCATTCCGAGTCCGGCGGACGAACTTGGCCAGCCCCACCCCGCAAGGCTATAGCCCACCCGTTTTTGTGGCATTTTTCCGCTGGACGAACTTGGCGCCCCGGCCTTCGGGCGGTTATTTTTGGCCGCGGCTGTGCCCGGGGCCTATTTTTGGCACATGGAGGCCGCTCGCAAAGTCTCGCGCCATTCCGAGTCCGGCGGACGAAGTGGGCCAGCCCCACCCCCCAAGGCTATAGCCCACCCGTTTTTGTGGCCATTTTCCGCTGGACGAACTTGGCGCCCCGGCCTTCGGGCGGTTATTTTTGGGCGCGGCTGTGTCCGGGGCCTATTTTTGGCACACCGAGGCCGCTCGCAAAGTCTCGCGCCATTCCGAGTCCGGCGGACGAAGTTGGCCAGCCCCACCCCCCAAGGCTATAGCCCACCCGTTTTTGTGGCATTTTTCCGCTGGACGAACTTGGCGCCCCGGCCTTCGGGCGGTTATTTTTGGCCGCGGCTGTGTCCGGGGCCTATTTTTAGCACACGGAGGCCGCTCGCAAAGTCTCGCGCCATTCCGAGTCCGGCGGACGAAGTGGGCCAGCCCCACCCCCCAAGGCTATAGCCCACCCGTTTTTGTGGCCATTTTCCGCTGGACGAACTTGGCGCCCCGGCCTTCGGGCGGTTATTTTTGGTCGCGGCTGTGTCCGGGGCCTAGTTTTGGCACACCGAGGCCGCTCGTAAAGTCTCGCGCCATTCCGAGTCCGGCGGACGAAGTTGGCCAGCACCACCCCCCAAGGCTATAGCCCACCCGTTTTTGTGGCCTTTTTCCGCTGGACGAACTTGGCGCCCCGGCCTTCGGGCGGTTATTTTTGGCCGCGGCTGTGCCCGGGGCCTATTTTTGGCACACGGAGGCCGCTCGCAAAGTCTCGCGCCATTCCGAGTCCGGCGGACGAAGTTGGCCAGCCCACCCCCCAAGGCAATAGCCCACCCGTTTTTGTGGCCTTTTTCCGCTGGACGTACTTGGCGCCCCGGCCTTCGGGCGGTTATTTTTGGCCGCGGCTATGCCCGGGGCCTATTTTTGGCACACGTAGGCCGCTTGCAAAGTCTCGCGCCATTCCGAGTCCGGCGGACGAAGTTGGCCAGCCCACCCCCCAAGGCTATAGCCCACCCGTTTTTGTGGCCTTTTTCCGCTGGACGTACTTGGCGCCCCGGCCTTCGGGCAGTTATTTTTGGCCGCTGCTGTGCCCGCGGCCTATTTTTGGTAGACGGAGGCCCCTCGCAAAGTCTCGCGCCATTCCGAGCCCAGCGGACGAAGTTGGCCAGCACCACCCCCCAAGGCTATAGCCCACCCGTTTTGTGGCCTTTTTCCGCTGGACGAACTTGGCGCCCCGGCCTTCGGGCGGTTATTTTTGGGCGCGGCTGTGCCCGCGGCCTATTTTTATCACACGGAGGCCCCTCGCAAAGTCTCACGCCATTCCGAGTCCGGCGGACGATGTTGGCCAGCCCCACCCCCCAAGGCTATAGCCCACCCGTTTTTGTGGCCTTTTTCCGCTGGACGAAATTGGCGCCCCGGCCTTCGGGCGGTTATTGTTGTTGCGCGTGGCTGTGCCCGTGGCCTATTTTTGGTACACGGAGGCCCCTCGCAAAGTCTCGCGCTATTCCGAGGCCGGCGGATTTGAAGTTGGCCAGCCCCACCCCCCAAGGCTATAGCCCACCCGTTTTTGTGGCCTTTTTCCGCTGGACGAACTTGGCGGCCCGGCCTTCGGGCGTTTAATTTTGGGCGCGCCTGTGCCCGCCGCCTATTTTTGGCACAGGAGGTGCCTCGCAAAGTCTCGCTCCATTCCGAGTCCGGCGGACGAAGTCGGCCACACCACCCCCCAAGACTATAGTCCACCCGTTTTTGTGGCCTTTTTCCGTTGGACGAACTCAGCGCCCCAGACTTCGGGCGGTTATTTTTGGGCGCGGCTGTGCCCGCGGCTTATTTTTGGCACACGGAGGCCGCTCGCAAAGTCTCGCGCCATTCCGAGTCCGGCGGACGAAGTTGGCCAGCCCCACCCCCCATGGCTATAGCCCACCCGTTTTTGTGGCTTTTTTCCGCTGGACGAACTTTGCGCCCCGGCCTTCGGGCGGTTATTTTTGGGCGCGGCTGTGCCCGCGGCCTATTTTTATCACACGGAGGCCCCTCGCAAAGTCTCACGCCATTCCGAGTCCGGCGGACGATGTTGGCCAGCCCCACCCCCCAAGGCTATAGCCCACCCGTTTTTGTGGCCTTTTTCCGCTGGACGAAATTGGCGCCCCGGCCTTCGGGCGGTTATTGTTGGGCGCGTCTGTGCCCGTGGCCTATTTTTGGTACACGGAGGCCCCTCGCAAAGTCTCGCGCCATTTGAGTCCGGCGGACGAAGTTGGCCAGCACCACCCCCCAAGGCTATAGCCCACCCGTTTTTGTGGCCTTTTTCCGCTGGACGAACTTGGCGCCCCGGCCTTCGGGGGGTTATTTTTGGGCGTGGATGTGCCCGCGGCCTATTTTTGGCACACGGAGGCCCCTCGCAAAGTCTCGCGCTATTCCGAGCCCGGCGGACGAAGTTGGCCAGCCCCACCCCCCAAGGCTATAGCCCACCCGTTTTTGTGGCCTTTTTACGCTGGACGAACTTGGCGGCCCGGCCTTCGGGCGTTTAATTTTGGGCGCGCCTGTGCCCACCGCCTATTTTTGGCACAGGAGGTGCCTCGCAAAGTCTCGCTCCATTCCGAGTCCGGCGGACGAAGTTCCCCACCCCCCCAGACTATAGTCCACCCGTTTTTGTGGCCTTTTTCCGTTGGACGAACTCAGCGCCCCAGACTTCGGGCGGTTATTTTTGGGCGCGGCTGTGCCCGCGGCTTATTTTTCGCACACGGTGGCCGCTCGCAAAGTCTCGCGCCATTCCGAGTCCGGCGGACGAAGTTGGCCAGCCCCACCCCCCATGGCTATAGCCCACCCGTTTTTGTGGCCTTTTTCCGCTGGACGAACTTTGCGCCCCGGCCTTCGGGCGGTTATTTTTGGGCGCGGCTGTGCCCGCGGCCTATTTTTATCACACGGAGGCCCCTCGCAAAGTCTCACGCCATTCCGAGTCCGGCGGACGATGTTGGCCAGCCCCACCCCCCAAGGCTATAGCCCACCCGTTTTTGTGGCCTTTTTCCGCTGGACGAAATTGGCGCCCCGGCCTTCGGGCGGTTATTGTTGGGCGCGTCTGTGCCCGTGGCCTATTTTTGGTACACGGAGGCCCCTCGCAAAGTCTAGCGCGATTAGAGTCCGGCGGACGAATTTTGCCAGCCCCACACCACAAAGCAATAAACCACCCGTGTTTTTGGCCTTTATCCGCTGGACGAACTTGGCGCCCCGGCCTTCGGGGGGTTATTTTTGGGCGTTGATGTGCCCGCGGCCTATTTTTGGCACACGGAGGCCCCTCGCAAAGTCTCGCGCTATTCCGAGCCCGGCGGACGAAGTTGGCCAGCCCCACCCCCCAAGGCTATAGCCCACCCGTTTTTGTGGCCTTTTTCCGCTGGACGAACTTGGCGGCCCGGCCTTCGGGCGTTTAATTTTGGGCGCGCCTGTGCCCGCCGCCTATTTTTGGCACAGGAGGTGCCTCGCAAAGTCTCGCTCCATTCCGAGTCCGGCGGACGAAGTCGGCCACACCACCCCCCAAGACTATAGTCCACCCGTTTTTGTGGCCTTTTTCCGTTGGACGAACTCAGCGCCCCAGACTTCGGGCGGTTATTTTTGGGCGCGGCTGTGCCCGCGGCTTATTTTTGGCACACGGAGGCCGCTCGCAAAGTCTCGCGCCATTCCGAGTCCGGCGGACGAAGTTGGCCAGCCCCACCCCCCATGGCTATAGCCCACCCGTTTTTGTGGCTTTTTTCCGCTGGACGAACTTTGCGCCCCGGCCTTCGGGCGGTTATTTTTGGGAGCGGCTGTGCCCGGGGCCTATTTTTGTCACACGGAGGACGCTCGCAAAGTCTCGCTCCATTCCGAGTCCGGCGGACGAAGTTCCCCACCCCCCAAGGCTATAGCCCACCCGTTTTTGTCGCCTTTTTCCGCTGGAAGAACTTTGCGCCCCGGCCTTCGGGCGGTTATTTTTGGGCGCGGCTGTGCCCGGGGCCTATTTTTCGCACACGGAGGCCGCTCGCAAAGTCTCGCGCCATTCCGAGTTCGGCGGACGAAGTTGGCCAGCCCCACCCCCGAAGGCTATAGCCCACCCGTTTTTGTGGCATTTTTCCGCTGGACGAACTTGGCGCCCCGGCCTTCGGGCGGTTATTTTTGGCTGCGGCTGTGTCCGAGGCCTATTTTTAGCACACGGAGGCCGCTCGCAAAGTCTCGCGCCATTCCGAGTCCGGCGGACGAAGTGGGCCAGCCCCACCCCCCAAGGCTATAGCCCACCCGTTTTTGTGGCCATTTTCCGCTGGACGAACTTGGCGCCCCGGCCTTCGGGCGGTTATTTTTGGTCGCGGCTGTGTCCGGGGCCTAGTTTTGGCACACCGAGGCCGCTCGTAAAGTCTCGCGCCATTCCGAGTCCGGCGGACGAAGTTGGCCAGCACCACCCCCCATGGCTATAACCCACCCGTTTTTGTGGCCTTTTTCCGCTGGACGAACTTGGCGCCCCGGCCTTCGGGCGGTTATTTTTGGCCGCGGCTGTGCCCGGGGCCTATTTTTGGCACACGGAGGCCGCTCGCAAAGTCTCGCGCCATTCCGAGTCCGGCGGACGAAGTTGGCCAGCCCACCCCCCAAGGCAATAGCCCACCCGTTTTTGTGGCCTTTTTCCGCTGGACGTACTTGGCGCCCCGGCCTTCGGGCGGTTATTTTTGGCCGCGGCTATGCCCGGGGCCTATTTTTGGCACACGTAGGCCGCTTGCAAAGTCTCGCGCCATTCCGAGTCCGGCGGACGAAGTTGGCCAGCCCACCCCCCAAGGCTATAGCCCACCCGTTTTTGTGGCCTTTTTCCGCTGGACGTACTTGGCGCCCCGGCCTTCGGGCAGTTATTTTTGGCCGCGGCTGTGCCCGCGGCCTATTTTTGGTAGACGGAGGCCCCTCGCAAAGTCTCGCGCCATTCCGAGCCCAGCGGACGAAGTTGGCCAGCACCACCCCCCAAGGCTATAGGCCACCCGTTTTTGTGGCCTTTTTCCGCTGGACGAACTTGGCGCCCCGGCCTTCGGGCGGTTATTTTTGGGCGCGGCTGTGCCCGCGGCCTATTTTTATCACACGGAGGCCCCTCGCAAAGTCTCACGCCATTCCGAGTCCGGCGGACGATGTTGGCCAGCCCCACCCCCCAAGGCTATAGCCCACCCGTTTTTGTGGCCTTTTTCCGCTGGACGAAATTGGCGCCCCGGCCTTCGGGCGGTTATTGTTGGGCGCGTCTGTGCCCGTGGCCTATTTTTGGTACACGGAGGCCCCTCGCAAAGTCTCGCGCCATTTGAGTCCGGCGGACGAAGTTGGCCAGCACCACCCCACAAGGCTATAGCCCACCCGTTTTTGTGGCCTTTTTCCGCTGGACGAACTTTGCGCCCCGGCCTTCGGGCGGTTATTTTTGGGAGCGGCTGTGCCCGGGGCCTATTTTTGTCACACGGAGGACGCTCGCAAAGTCTCGCTCCATTCCGAGTCCGGCGGACGAAGTTCCCCACCCCCCAAGGCTATAGCCCACCCGTTTTTGTCGCCTTTTTCCGCTGGAAGAACTTTGCGCCCCGGCCTTCGGGCGGTTATTTTTGGGCGCGGCTGTGCCCGGGGCCTATTTTTCGCACAAGGAGGCCGCTCGCAAAGTCTCGCTCCATTCCGAGTACGGCGGACGAAGTTGGCCAGCCTCACCCCCCAAGGCTATAGCCCACCCGTTTTTGTGGCCTTTTTCCGCTGGACGAACTTGGTGCCCCGGCCTTCGGGCGGTTATTTTTGGGCGCGGCTGTGCCCGGGGCCTATTTTTGGCACACGGAGGCCACTAGAAAAGTCTCGCACCATTCCGAGTCCGGTGGACGAAGTCGGCCAGCCCCACCCCCCAAGGCTGTAGCCCACCCGTTTTTGTCGCATTTTTCCGCTGGACGAACTTGGCGCCCCGGCCTTCGGGTGGTTATTTTTGGGCCCGGCTGTGCCCGCGGCCGATTTTTGGCAAACGGATGCCGCTCGCAAAGTCTCGCGCCATTCCGAGTCCGGCGGACGAAGTTGGCCAGCCCCACCCCCCAAGGCTATAGCCCACCCGTTTTTGTGGCCTTTTTCCGCTGGACGAAGTTGGCGCCCCGGCCTTCGGGCGGTTATTTTTGGGCGCGGATGTGTCCGGGTCCTATTTTTGGCAAACGGATGCCGCTCGCAAAGTCTCACGCCATTCCGAGTCCGGCTGACTAAGTTGGCCAGCCCCACCCCCCAAGGCTATAGCCCACCCGTTTTTGTGGCCTTTTTCCGCTGGACGAAGTTGGCGCCCCGGCCTTCGGGCGGTTATTTTTGGGCGCGGCTGTGCCCGTGGCCCTTTTGCGCACAAGGAGGACGCTCGCAAAGTCTCGCGCCATTCCGAGTCCGGCGGACGAAGTTGGCCAGCCCCACCCCCCAAGGCTATAGCCGACCCGTTTTTTTGGCCTTTTTCCGCTGGACGAACTTGGCGCCCCGGCCTTCGGGCAGTTATTTTTGGGCGCGGCTGTGCCCGGGCCCTATTTTTGGCACAAGGAGACCGCTCGCAAAGTCTCGCGGCATTCCGAGTCCGGCGGACGAAGTTGGCCAGCCCCACCCCCCAAGGCTGTAGCCCACCCGTTTTTGTGGCCTTATTCCACTGGACGAAGTTAGCGCCCCGGCCTTCGGGCAGTTATTTTTGGGCGCGGCTGTGCCCGTGGCCTATTTTTGGCACACGGAGGCCGCTCGCAAAGTCTTGCGCCATTCCGAGTCCGGCGGACGAAGTTGGCCAGCCCCACGCCCCATGGCTATAGCCCACCCGTTTTTGTGGCTTTTTTCCGCTGGACGAACTTGGCGCCCCGGCCTTCGGGCGGTTATTTTTGGGCGCGGATGTGTCCGGGGCCTATTTTTGGCAAACGGATTCCGCTTGCAAAGTCTCGCGCCATTCCGAGTCCGGCGGACGAAGTTGGCCAGCCCCACCCCCCAAGGCTATAGCCCACCCGTTTTTGTGGCCTTTTTCCGCTGGACGAAGTTGGCGCCCCGGCCTTCGGGCGGTTATTTTTGGGCGGGGCTGTGACCGGGGCCTATTTTTGGCACAAGGAGGCCTCTCGCAAAGTCTCGCACCATTCCGAGTCCGGCACACGAAGTGGGCCTGCCCCACCACTCAAGGCTATAGCCCACCCGTTTTTGTGGCCTTTTTCCGCTG